>BFEA01000033.1:3829049-3848219 GCA_003427395.1 Chara braunii
TCTGACTGCATCTAGATTCGAGCTGTTTGGCATCCACAAGACCTTTTTTTTTCTTTTTCTTCTTTCTTTTAAAGTAAAGGGCGACGTTCTTGAGATATCATCATTGAACTGACCGGCCCTAGATTGTATGTTGTTTTTGTTAGTCTGACTGCATCTAGATTCGAACTCGTCTGGATTCAGTTGGTCTACATTTCAACAGTTCAAGGGTTTACCAACTGAGCTAGGCCCGTCGGCATCCACGAGAGACTTCACTCTCACTTGTTTCAATAATGACATGGAATGGAAAGAAGGCGGCAAGACACACCGAGGGAAAAAGTACTCTACTCAACGCTTTTCACTTGTTCCATTAATGACATGGAATGGAAAGAAAGCGGCAAGACACACCGAGGGAAAAAGTTTTGTTCACTGATGTATGGCCATGAAAGCATGCAACGGGGCAATTGATCAGGGATAGACTATTTCGCTCCCACCGTTTCTCGCTTGTTTCATTAATGACATTGAAAGAGAGCGGCAAGACACACCGAGGGAAAAAGTACTCTACTCAACGCTTCTCGCTTGTTCCATTAATGACATGGTAAGAAAGCGGCGAGACACACCGAGGGAAATAGTTTTGTTCACTGATGGATGACCATGTGCTTATGCAACGGGGCAATTGATCAGGGATAGACTATTTCGCTCTCACCGCTTGACTATCTCGCTCTCACCGCTTGACGAGCGGACGCTCTCACCGCTTGACGAGCGGGATGTTGGGTAGATTACTACTACTCTTTTGGGCATTCAACTCAGGTTTTCCTGGCCGCAATTTCGGCGTCTTTTGAACCGAAATCGTCGGGACCTGCAGGCGGGAACCCGCCCGGTAAGCCCTGGCGATTTCGGTTCAAAGGACCGCGAAATTGCGGCCAGGAACCTCAAAGAGTTAAATGCCCGAAGGGATAATTGTTGCTTTCACACTGTGAAATACGAGCGCAGTGTAGCTGGACTGCCATCATGTGTTGTTCATGACCGTCTCTAGTAGTTAGCGAAAATCCCTGTTGTAGTAGCACCAACTCTCCTGTACAGCTTTGTGGAACCGATTAGTACTTGCTTATCGTGAGTTTCGAAATTCAGTAATGCACCCGCCATGACGACGTGGCAACTCGTGCCGCCATGACGACTGGATGACGGTAGGAAATGTCATCGGAAAGCGGAAAACGCAGGCTGCTATCAGGCGAGCTGTAGCTTCTTTTTGTCTCCCGCAATCGCGCTGCGCGTGTCAAAAACTGGAAAGGAGTACATGAGATAAATGCCGACAGGTAGTGCTTGCGTTCTCAACTCGAGTGCCTTCCGTCTTCTTCACCAGAATAGAACGCCCGGTCATTGTAGTTGCATTCGGCCTCCCCCACCAATAAGCGTTAATACGCAAGAGGTTTTGAACAGGGGGAGTCTTGTAAGGAAGAAGATAAAAAATGAATTTATTTCTTTTTTTCGCATTTGCGCTCTGATAAATTTGTGACGATATATAGATATATATTTAATATGATTTAGTGTGACAATATATAGTGTGACAATATATATGTAGGCTATAATATAGCTATAATCAACGGGCGGGTGAAGATGGTAAAGTTGTGACCGGGCTTGTGCGTTTGCACCTTGCGTGTTACCGTCTTCAGCCGAATACGACGTACGGTCATTATCGATGCATCTGGTCTGAGAGTGGCCCAAATACAGCTATAATGACCTGGCGTTCTATTCGATGACGGTAAATATCGATGCATCTGGTCTGAAAGTTGCCCCAAATACGGTCATTATCTATGCGTTGACACCTTGCGCGCTATCGTCTCCACACCGTTCGACAATTGTGAAGAAGGGAAAATTATAGCGGTGCGCACATGTCCACCTTCTAGCCGCAGGTACAGCCGCTGTCGTCACAGACCACTATATTTTGCTGAGCAGTGCAGCGATGCTGCCCTATGGCAGAATAGGGACGCAGCCACTCGTATATAGTTTTTACTGTTTTCGGGCAGGGCGGAAGCAGTTTAATGTGTAGTATAGCAGTAAAATGGCATCTTGCTATGCCCCGAGGCAGCCAGGATATATCGACCTCGTCGGCTCTGTAGGGGCCTAGATTGTGAAACATCTCCCGTGGATGTATGTGGTCCGTGAGCGATGTAAAGGTGGATGTTTGGGCGTCCGTGCACATAAGTTGATAGGCCAGGCAGATCAGGGATTAGGTCTAGGGTAGATGGTGGTGGATGGGTGGAGCGAGGCGAATATGATTTGATCCATGGCCGATGTGGTCGAATGCGCGCCGAGATGGATGCATACGGCCAATGTAGGTTTTTGTGGATGGGGGGGTTTAGGCAAGAGATGCTATTCCACGGTTCGTATGTGCGAGCGAGCGAGCGAGCGAGAGAGAGAGAGAGAGAGAGAGAGAGAGAGAGAGAGAGAGAGAGAGAGAGAGAGAGAGATTTGAACCCGGGGAAATGATGGGTGTTTGTGGATGATGGGTGTTTGTGGATGGACTGTCGTGGACTGCAATTGACACTTCTGCTGCCTTAGAGGAAATCATATTCCGTTCGTGTTGCTGGACTTGAAAAGGGTTTTTATCAGTCGCGAAGAATGCATCTGCTCGTCGAGCTTGCAGTCGTAATGCTTTGTATGGAGAACACGACTCGTCTATTTATCCACTGTCCTCATCCTGAAAAAAAAAAAACGCGCTAGTTTAGGCTATCACACACGATGTAGCTTCTGATTCTTTCGCTTTCTGTCTCATTCTTCACCGGAATAGAACGTCCGGGCATTATAGTTGTATTCGGGCCAACTCTCAGTGTAGATGCAGCGATAATGACCGGGCGTTATTTGGGTGAAGACGGTAGTGTGTATCGTGGTCGACCCCTCCCCCCCCTCCCACTTCTCCCCCTTCTCCCCGTAACCTGATGCCGTTAAGGAGACCTGGTCTTGCCAGGAAGCGACATAAGCCGATTAGGCGGGGTCCATTAACATGATGGGTGTGCCATGGAGCGGTGGGTGGTGTGGTGTGGTCTGCCCATGTCTGACGGCAATTAAGGGCGTATGCGAAGCGAACGCCTTCAAGGTCGTATTTTGCCCGTGAAGTCATGTACTGGTTTCTGTACTTCTCCCCCCCCCCCCCCCCTCCTTCCCCCCTTCTTATGAAAGGGCGACGGCCTTGAGATATCATCAGTGGACTGACCCGCCCCGGGTAGTTCAGAATGATTTTATTTTTGCTATCAGATTGTATCTGGATTTGAACTTGGGTCTGGATTTCGACAGTTCATGGGTGTGGCAACTGGGCTAGGCCCGTTGGTGTTTGTGAACTTCTTTTTTCATGTGTAGGTGGTTTCTGTGATCGACATAAGATCCAACTTGTTGAGTACTATGGAGAATTAGTCAGTACAATGGCTATCTTCTCTACTATTTTTCTGGTTTTTACTTCAGTACTTCTGTTTTCATGTGTAGGTGGTTTCTGTGATCGACATAAGACCCAACTTGTTGAGTACTATGGAGATTTAGTCAGTACAATGGCTATCTTCTCTACTAGTTTTCTGGTTTTTACTTCAGCCAACACTACTGTAATACGTATTAGTCTTCTAAGCACCTGTAGCTTGATTGGTGAATGGTGCAAGTGGTGGTGGTGTGTTGAGTAGGTCATCGATCTCGTCGGCGACGATTTCAGGAGGGAGAGGTGAAGGGGGGGAATCCTCTGTCAGGCCGTGCCAATGAATGGATGAGGTCTGTCATCAGGTGAAGCGTGTACTGCGTAGGTGGTCGCACTTGCAATGTTTTTTTTTTTTTCCTTCTTTTTTTTGTGACTTGCATGTAGAAGAGTTGTGTAGTTGCCGCGGGTTGTGATACTGCGATCTTTCTTCCAAAGATTCTCGAGCCTCCTGATTTGACTCGCTGCCTGAACTTGCAGAGTAGTGTGTACGAGCCCCGTCTCCCTGAAGCTGCCCGGGTTGGTCAGGATCGTGCCAGGTTTTGGCGGCAAGTCAGTGAAGTTTTGGCTGCGAGCCAGCGAGGTGTTAGCGGCAAGTCAGTGAGGTTTTGGCGGCAAGTCAATGAGGTTTTGGCGGCGAGTCAGTGAAGTTTTGGCGGCAAGTCAGTTCAGTGAAGTTTTGGCGGCAAGTCAGTTCAGTGAAGTTTTGGCGGCAAGTCAGTGGAGTTTTGGTGTTAAGGCAGTGAAGTTTTGGCGGCAAGTCAGTGAAGTTTGGCGGCAAGTTCTGGTGTTAGGGCAGTGAAGTTTTGGCGGCAAGTCAGTGAAGTTTGGCGGCAAGTTCTGGTGTTACGGCAGTGAAGTTTTGGCGGCAAGTCAGTGAAGTTTGGCGGCAAGTTCTGGTGTTAAGGCAGTGAAGTTTTGGCGGCAAGTCAGTGAAGTTTGGCGGCAAATCAGCGAAGATCGGTTGACCAAGACTCCGACATGCCTGACCATATTCCCCCGAGGCGTTCTCCTATAACGCAGGAGAAAGTGGTCTAGCAGTGTATTCGTTGTGGTTGATCTCCGTTGTTGCTTATACCTATGTGTGAGCTATTTTCCCAGCTTTTTTTTTGGTGTTATTTCCCGTTTCTTTCGACTTGTCTAGGAGTTGTCGCGCGTTTCTTTTCTCTCGGTTCCATTTGGAAGCTGTTCGGTGGGGTGAAAAAAAAAACTGTGTTCTCTCAACGCGAAGTGGTATCCTGTTTTTTTTTCCTGACTGAAATCTGTAAATTGGACGAATTTTCATTTTCACGTGAGATGCTGTCCCATGATACGATAGCAGAGGGAACAGGGGTATGCTGTGATAGTTGAGCACTTCTTTACTCATGATACGATTTAAAGAAATCACGTTATCGTCGTCTCTCTTGCTCATTTAGTTCAGGAATGTATTGGCGTGTAGGGACCTCAACCCTAATCCTGGTTTGCAGGAGTCTTTCAATGGTACATTTTTCGATCTGTTCATGGCTCTGGCGACTCTCATGCCGTGCCCGAGCTCTTGTACGACTCTCATGCCGTGTCTGAGCTCTTGTACGAACGACCATTCGTCTGCGCGGTTTGTCTTTGTCCAATTGTCTCTCTTTGTAATCAGCCAGCCGTTCGCTGCCGGAACTGTACGGGCTAGGGCATGTGGCCATGAGAAGGATAATCAACTCCACAAATGTCGGTTAAAACTCGAAATCTTGTGTTCGTATATATACGAGTTAAGGAAAAAAGAGCGTTTGAAAAAGATTTTCTTGGTTGGAAATGAGCGGGAAACGTGCGGAGGTTCGAGTACACCGTGACTGCTGTGTGAGCGAATGCGGTGGTGCATCTAGGAGATCATATCTTAGTTGTCCGGAGATCGTGGACTTGCGGTTTTTTTGATTGATTGACTTGATGATTGAGTTTATTTTCTTGATTGATTGAATTGATGATTGGATTGATAGAGTGATTGATAGAGTGATTGATAGATAGATAGATTGATTGATTGATTGATTGATTGATTGATTGATTGATTGGGTGTGAAGAGCAATACATGATTGGCATTGGGGTCGGTTGATGATTAGTGGTTGATTGATTGATTGATAGATAGATTGATTGATTGATTGATTGATTGATTGATTGGGTGTTAAGAGCAATAAATGATTGGCATTGAGGTCGGTTGATGATTAGTGTTTGCATGGTGCGTTATCGTGATTTGAGGTTTTCTTGATTAATTGAATTGATGAATTTATTGACTGATTGATTGATTGGGTGTTGCGAGCATTTCATGGTTGGCGGTGTGGTCGGTTGATGATTTGTGTTTGCATGGTGAGTAGCACTGAGATTGTGAAAGTAGGTAGTTGGGATGAAACTTAGTAATTTGTTGTGTAGTCACCTGTCCCCCAATCAATAGATGGGTAATCGACTCCCACATGGTCAGTATCCGCCCCATATCTTGGACCTTACCACAGAAGTATAGCGAACAGCGTATGATAACGTAAGATTATATAATATAAAACACGTGTAATTGTAGGACGCTTTGATCGGAAAGTTACTCCAATTTGCCATAACTGGCTCAACCTCTGTAAATCTCAGCGGGCTGTCTGATTAATCACCTAAGCAGGCGTTGTTGAAATGAATGCCTCGTACTGATTGATTGCTTGATTGTTTTCGATTGATGAATTGAGTGCTTGAAGCGACTTGGGAAGAAACCTCAGCGAGTCACTTAAGTCAATCAGGGGAAGAACCCGTGATTGGCTTGAGGAAACGAATCAATTAAAACACCCGATCAGTCACTGAAATCAATCACAGGCAATCAGGCAATCAATTCATCAATCGAAAGGAATCAATCTATCAATCACTGCCGTGGGAAGGAACCTCAGTGACAGGAAGAAACCCTGTTGTAGTTACTGCCCGATCGGGTGTTTAATTGATTTGATTCTGCACTTCTATACTGAGTGATTGCTTGATTGCTTTTGATTGATGAATTGATGGCTTGATTGCCTGTGATTGGCGTAAGTGGCTGATTGGCTGTTTAATTGATTCGTTTCCACAAGCCAATCACGGCATTGCTTCTGATTGAAGAACCACGGATTGATTCTTATTGTGCGGACTGATTGGTTGACTGCTTCTGATTGATGAATTGATTGATGAATTGATTGATGAATTGATTACTTCTGATTGATGAATTGATTGCTTGATTGCTTTTGATTGATTGCTTGATTGCTTGATTGCCTGTGATTGACGTAAGTGGCTGATCGGTTGTTTAATTGATTTGTTTCCCCAAGCCAATCACGGTTTTATCAAAGAACCACCTGATTGAAGAATTTCGCTGCCTCTGAGATGAGAGTTAACTGGGCGAAACTTGTCAGATTGGAGGGGGAAAGAGGGGGAGGGGGCGGGGGGGGGGGGGGGGGGGGGGGGGGGGGGGGGGGGGGAGAAGAAAACTAGAAGGTAGATGCTACATTGGAGCATGTCTATTATTTAGGGAATAATGAGGTAGGTACTGACATTTACAATGCCGGTCGTTATATTGGTACCTGGCCGTACCTGGCCGGAAAGTTGCACAAGAAACAGCTATAATGACCGGGTGTTGCGGTTGGGGGCAAAAGGTCGAGCTATGGCTCGGTCAGTTTTGTGGATGAAGTGCTCGTTCCGTAGCTTTTTGTTCTTTTGTTTTGTGTAAACAAGCTGATGTATCGTTTTTCTATTTTTTATTTGTTTTGGTGGCCAAAATGATATCTGCAGGTCGTCTTGTGAGAAGTTTCCAGACAACGAGCTGCTGGGCCATCGCCCTAATCTTGACGGTCAGGTGAGTTTGGGATGACTTCGGCCCTTCGGGCTGCCTCTTCCATCGGTCACCAGATGTGCAAACTGAGAATGAATCTTCCGTTAGAAGTTAGAACATGAAAAGATACACGGCCAAATTTATTATTATTATTATTATTATTATTTTTTTTTTTGTCGATCAGTCACCACATCTGTAAGATGAGCATGAGTTTTCGGTCAGAACTTGCGAAGCTACACGGCGGAAATCAGGCACCAAATGCACTAAGTTTTTCTGGTACTTGCTAGATCTGTACCCCTCGCTTCGGTCTGGTGTATGGTGCATTCTGCATCTGTGTAATGCCTCTCTCTAATTCTCTCTCGCATGACTCGACTTGTTTCTGACCTGAATTGAACCCCTTTTGTATACTTAGTAGCCCTTGATTTGTACCTCCTGGAGTGATACGATGGGTATGGGCTGTACCTCCTGGAGTGATACGATGGGTATGGGCTGTACCTCCTGGAGTGATGCGATGGGTATGGGCAGGACGACAAGGGATCACCTGCCTGGAACACTGCTGTATCACAGAACAGACAGCATTGGCCTTTTGCAAGGTCACACACCTGTAATTGTCAGGGNTGGCTTCGCCAGGACGACAAGGGATCACCTGCCTGGAACACTGCTGTATCACAGAACAGACAGCATTGGCCTTTTGCAAGGTCACACACCTGTAAGCATTTGTCAGGATTGAAAGGGGGTACCAATCAAGACGGGTTCTACAGTTTTGTCCTTTTTTTAAAGCAGTAGTTAATCCTGTGCCTGATCATTACCAAGTCTTCTCTGTGCCGCCCATTAGCAGCATTCACCTAAGCCCATCACGATTCAAACTGGCTATCTGGTTGCTAAAAACTGCACCTGGGCAGTCAAATGCATGGTGGTGCAGGCATGTGGAAATGAATGACGCAAGATAAATAAGATTTGAATCAGTCAAATGCATGGCGGTGCAGGCTGCCTGAATAAATGGCTCTGGGTATTCTGCAAAGTTCCATAACCTGTACTGGGCCCCACCGGGTGAGGAATGTTGCAGGCTTGCGTGTCTGGGGCACAGGGGCAGGGCACTAAAGTGTGCAGCCAGCCCTCTGATAGGGCACAAAATTGTGCAGCCAGTCCTCTGATAGGGTATTACCGTATTACGCAACGGCAGAACCATGAACGGACGTGCCACTCTACCCGCGGCTGTTTGGGGAATTGAGGATTTCGGCCAACTTTGAGGGGCGAAACATGGAATTTCCGCTAAGTTTTTGTGGTTAATTCTGTTTTCTCACTTGGGGCACTCAACCAGTCTGCATGTTTAGTGTGAAAATCATCAGTTCCGAAAAAAAGTACAAGAAAAAGTAAGCTGCTTGGTGTTTTTGCCACAGGATATAACCTTACTTGCAAGCGTGCAGTGCGGTCCGCTGTGTGTCTTGCATTGTGGTGCAACTGGTCCTCGTGCAGTGCACTTTTGTGTGTGGAGTAGTGTTGGAACCCCGTCCTTTTTTCGCTTCTGGGGTGTAGCAAGAAGAGTTCATGATTTTCCAGCATTGCTCTTACTCATATATATCAATAAGGGGAAGAGAGAGGAGGGGGAGAGGAGGTGGAGGACAGGACGGCGACCAGGAGGGTACTCAGGAGAGGAGCGAGGAGGGTAGGATGCTAAATAAATCCTTTGCAATTTGCTGCCACTGGTATATCAGTCTTCAATAAGAGGAGGAGAGGAGAACAGGAAGGACGAAGTGGGGGGATTTCAAGAGGAGAAGAAGACGAGGATTGTGAAAGGTAAGATGTAGAAGAGAGGTGGTGGTCAGCTCGGCAGCCATAGGTGGTGGCTCGTGGCTCCAGCATTGGGTGAAGGAGAATGTCGATGACGAAGCACTAACGGGTGGCCACGGTGGCTCCAGCATTGGGCGAAGGAGAATGTCGATGGCGAAGCACAAAGGCAGGGGAAGATGCGGCACTGCAGAAGACCTACAAGACACAACCCCACCCTTCTTTGAAGTGTTTTTTTTTTTTTTCAAGCACGGCCTGCTGTAGTTCTTTTTTCGGGGCCTCTACCGATTTTTCCAAGGGGGCATGGGTTACATCACAAGAGGACCTGCGCTCCTTTTGGTTCTGTGAGAGGTGGATATGGAGGAAGATTTTATGTAAGGGAAATATCTTCTGTCGCATTGACCTTGGAGGCAGACGAGCTGGGAAAGGTTTTAATAATATTAGTATGACCTACCTGGGAGGGGTGGGTACACTGCTGGCTGACCTGAGTGGTTTAAAGGAGCTGGCATACTCAAGCTTGGATCATCTCACACCAGGACTTCCATGGATGCATTTGATTGCAGTTACTGGTTGTCCTCAATGTATCTTTGACCACTATCACCTCTATAGATCAGTCGAAAAAGTGGTCTTGTGAGAGTCGAACTGACTCGTTGGGAGTTGGGGCAAGGTTGGGGTGCAGACTGGTCCTCTGGCTTCCCCCAGTAGCTGTTCAAGTTATCTGTGCGTGATGGTCACTGTATGAAAATTGCATTGATTCAGAGGAATGGGTGCATGTGGGATGATTATGCAGGCTCAACCATATGTGTGGAAGACATACAAGGAGGCGAAAGCCATTGTGGATGCTGTCGGCTCGGCCTTTATTCACATTGGGAAGAAATCAGTAAGTGGTATTGTGTGACCTGTGTGCCTGTGGGTTGCGTAACATCTTTCCTTTTTCCAACGTTCACTCTTGCTGGCATGTCTGTCATGCTGTTCTCTAACACTTACTTCAGAAATTCATTCTGCAAGGGTCCGAAAAAGCGAATGGGAATGAGACGGACACAACTTATTCAACGCCGTTGAAGATACTCGTAGTGAAGAACTCGCTGCAAAGACTCAGGTTGCTTTGGCCTGCTGGATGCTTGGAATGAATTTCCCCCAGTTTATCTGCAGTACTGCAGCCTTGGAGATTCTTGAATGGTGGTACAGGTGAGGGTGATTTGAGAGACATGGACGCGAGGCAGAGGTGGTGAATTTTTATTGGGGGTTTATATGATGCCTGGCAATATGTCATTGTGTGGAGACCTAGTGGGGGGCAATATGTCATTGTGTGAATGGCTTCCTCATGTCCATAGGTACTGGTGCAGTCACTACCCCCTATTGATTTTGACGGTTTCATTCTGTTAATAGGGGTTGGTTACTCCCTGTTAATTTTGGCAGTTTGTTGTGTTAATAGGGGTTGGTGACAGGTACCACTCCCTCCCAAATTGACAGAATTATGCACCTTCGGTACACAGGAGAGTGGCTGAGAGTCGGGATGTACTTGTGTATGCGTCCATCGGTTTCCCTGGTTCCTGTACCTTAATGGGCTGTGATTTTGGGGTCCGGGTCTGAGTTTGGGCCTTAATGGGCTGTGATTTGGTGGTCCGGATGCTGTGGAAGAGGTCTGTTCCTGGATCTAATCTTCTTATACAACCCAACCAAACCTTGCCTAAGTATGCCAAATGAGTAGGCGCTGTCATTCAAATTATATTGAAATCCTGGCCGTTGATAAAGGCATCCTGCTAACTACGCATGTTTGATTTGTTTTTAGCTCTAAGAAAAGTGACAGAATGCAGCCCACATTCCGTCAATTACTTGGAGCCTTCCATATTTTGAGTCGTCGTCCTAATTTTGCTTCCCACTTTTTGTCTTTTCTTGACAGAATGCAGCCCACATTCCGTCAATTACTTGGAGCCTTCCATATTTTGAGTTGTCGTCCTAATTTTGCTTCCCACTTTTTGTCTTTTCTTTTCTTCAGGGGCAAACAATTGGAATCTATGGAGCGAATTCACCGGAATGGGTTATGGCAATGGAGGTAAGAGGATAAAATCACATAGATGTGAAGGAAATGCTGATTTGCTTATTGATTTACTTCATGCAGTTGTTGATTTACATGAGGCAGTGGTGGACCCATATTGACTTGTATACCCGTCTTTGAGTGCGCTTCTTTGAGTGCGCTTTCTGAGTGCGACTGCTGAAAGCGTGTAGGAGGTATGCCTCTAAAATATGTTTGTGGATGTCTCCAATGTGCATGTCAAAAGTTGTAGTGGCTTATTACCTCTTGTGAACTGCGGGATGACCAGTTCGTATGCAGGTCTAGGCTGTGCGATTTGAGTTGGTAGTGGACTTGGACATTGTATCAGAGTTTCTTCAGGGGTATTCTGTGTTGTCCTGCAGACCTGGTCAGAGCGTCCTTGTACTGTGGTTGATGTCTAGCCAGCATGAACTGAAGTGCTACGGAGAGCTGCCTTGGCTTCTTCCTTGGACACAAACCCCTTCGTCATGACTGTGTGTGTGTGTGTGTGTGTGTGTGTGAGAGAGAGAGAGAGAGAGAGAGAGAGAGAGAGAGAGGGGGGATCTTGGGGGCATGCTGGTACGGTGTGCAGGTGCAGCTTGTTCATGCGATTGGCTACAAGCTGTGGTTGTATGAAGTCACACGTGCCAGGTCGTGTGTTGGAAACTAAGTTAAGTTAGTAAAAATTGATGGCAGGATTTCACTGGCCTTCCATCACAGGCTGGTGGTGTTTTCTATTTCCTTGTCCTTTAATTGTCACGCTGGCTCTAAATGTCTCTGTGGAAAAGAAATCTACCTGAGGTTTACTGTGCTTCAGCATCTTCATGAGGGAGGGTGATTGGGGTAGTGTGAGTAAGCACGTCAATTCCTATTACATTATTCAGTCTTGTATGAGTGAGAATGTCAATTAAGATGACATGATCCAGCACAGTTTTTGACAACATTGGGAGTGCTTTGTGTTTCTTTCCCCCCCCCNCCCCCCTCCCGCCCCAATTGTTTTGTTGTCTGGTCTAGATGACGAGAGTCAGTTTGGTCTGAATTTGCTCTTGAGACAGTTGTCATGCTCATGCGTTTTCGTTTCTTGTTGGTTTGTGCCCTTGGCAGGCAGTTTCCAGGCAGAACTTAATAGGCGTGCCTCTGTATGACTCGCTCGGTGAGTGTGTGGTTGTACCTGTGCAAATGAACAGCTTAGTGTGTGGTTGAATTGCGTATTCTTTAGAGGTTATCCTGCTGGATTAACTGGTTTTGCGCATCTTCTTTGGGATCTTGGCCTGCCCTTTGTGTGTTGGAACGTAGTATACTGATGACTGCTGGCATTGGAAACAGGCTATACTGCCTTGGTGGCCCATCACCTATTTTCTCCACTCTCTTCTCAAATCTCATACACGATTCACTGGCACACCAAGAATCAAAAGCAGAGAAACCGCCTCGAAGAACAGCATCCCAGTTTTTCTCTCCCCTCTTCTACTACAGCATTGCCTCCAGCCTGTCAATGTTCAGTAACTGGTCTTCTGACTTCATTGCCCCTGGTTGGCCAGTGCTGCTCCCTCACCATAGCTCAGTACCCGCAGCTGCAAGCCGGCACAAGTGCACGCGTCTCTCATGCGGTTGTCAAATGAGCTCAAGTGCATTCTCTTCGACCCAGCATGGGAAAGGCAGGCCCAAAGTCAAAGTGAACCCCGTAGTCAGCCTTGGCCATAGATCAGATGCACATCAATGGTTGTCTTCAGGTAGCCAGAAGATTCCAGTCCTGACTGGGAAAAGGTACCGCTGCTTCACGCTGCATCCTTGCCGTCAAGATCTGGAAAATCTGAAGTGTCGACACGGTCCAAGGGGAGACTGGTCCACCCCAGTCAATGCTGGTCAATGTTACATGAGGTCAGCCAGACCACTGGGGAAGGCATTCTGCCTTGCGCCGACTTCATTCTACCTTCTTAACCGGAAAGAAACGTACGTACGTTCGAATTACCTTTGAAAATCAGACTTTTAGAAATCGCTCTTTCTTTTTTCCGAATAGAACGTATGGGCAAATACAGCGTATAAGTCGTACACATGTATTCAAGTTTTTGCAATTTTTCTTTTTTTAAAATATTCAGAAAAATCCGACAAAAAAAATGTTGTACAACATTGCAATACAAACAACTTTTGCCTGAGGGTCTTGGCGAAATTCACAACCAAATTCAAAGGGGGGAAAAACGAGGATAAAAATATTTTTTACGGCAGGGACCTTCCTTTCACTGCTTTTTTCAGAACTTCGATTTTCAAAAAACTTTTAAGAAATCCAAACAACTTTTGCCTGAGGGTCCTGGCGAAATTCCTAGCCGAATTTGAGATTAAAAAAAAACAGTAGTGGTACTATAGGCTTCGGAAAAGTTGTACCCTAGAACTCGTTGTATAACGTACGTACGTTGTATTCGAACACAGCGGACTCCCTACGTTGTATTCGTATACAACGTACGTACGCTTTTTTCGGGTTAAGGAGGTAGTGCTGGTATTCAAGGCTGCTGGAGTGTGATGCTGGCACCAGATGTTGCTGGTGGGCACCAGTTTAGAGGGAGATTTATGTTGGCACGGCCATGGCTGCCATAGCTGTAGACTAGGTGATGGGGATTGATGGGAAGGAGGAGATAAGGTCAGCCAGACCACAGTGGAAGGCATTCTACCTTGTGCTTACTTGATGCTAGTGCTGGTATGCAAGGCAGCTGGAGTGTGATGCTGGCACCAGATGTTGCTGGTGGGTGCCAGCTTAGAGGGAGGTTTATGTTGGCACGGCCTAGCCACCATAGCTGCAGACTAGGTGATGGGGATTGGCAGGGAGGAGGATCAGGGCTGTGGGACTGATGGGAGATGAGGAGAACTTATCTGGACTTACCTGGTGCGTCTGAACTGCTGCTTGTCTCCACGAAGGTGAGGAATTGCTGCGCCATCCTCCACATCTTATTGCTGATGTGGAAGGAGGAATGGCGCTCTGTAATGATCTGCACAGCGATTATGATAGAGGACGACAGTGGGAACATGCATTGCTGAGGTGGTGATAGGGGAGAAGCCTGAAGTGGAAGTGGGAGAGAGTCTTTCTCTTCTCTTAATGAGACGGTGCTCCTGAATTGTGCATATGATCGAGACATGGACTTGTAATTGATTTCGGAGACTTAACGAGGTGCACTGGGTTCAAGACTTCTCTTGCATTGCTGACTGGCTGCTCAAAGAGACTGGGTTCATTACAATATTCTTGGTGTCTGGCAAAATAATTTTATCGTGTCCTGGCAGCGGAAATCGCAGAAAGGGCAGTTGTCCAAACCAACAGAACTGAAATATTTATGGTACAACTCACGGGCGGCCGCAAAACCGTGGGTGCTTGCACATATTCCTACATGTTTTGGACACCTTGGAGAGGGAGGGTCTGGTTGAGAAATTTTCTGTATTGTGTGAGTTACTTCTGGCTTGTTCTGGCGTACCAGCCCTTACTGAGTGCGTGTTCTTAGCTTCTCAGTCGCCTTCCAATCCTGGTGGGTCTTGTGGTGTTTGTGTTTGCACAGGTCCGGATGCAGTTCAGTTCATCATTAATCATGCTGGTGTGACCACGGCAGTCGTGCAGAAGATTAAGATGCCTGTGGTGAGTTTCTGTCAACTGAAATGTAAGAGTTCTTCTTATGCTGCTTGTACACTGTTTGTGTAACCATGTGGATGGCACAAGGGGCTGCCTGAAAGTTATTGTAGACGGTCTCAGATGGCTGACCCTTTGTGAAACAAACTGGATTTCTTGTGAACATCCGCCTACTGTTTTCACCCGAATAGAATGCCCAGTCATTATTGCTGTATCTATACTGAAAGTTGCACCGCATACGTCTGTAATGACCGGGCGTTCTATTCGGGTGAAGCCGGCAGTGGCACCGATCGCCTGTAAGGCAAACCTAATCCGTGAGGGCTGGTGATACCCCATGAGCGTGGCTGTCCTGGAAATCATTTCAATGAGAAGTGGCGTTCCCTCTGATCTTGGCATGGGGATTGGAGGGGGAAACTGGAGGTGATGAGCTGAATACATGTGGCGCTGGTGTTTGATAGTTATTGGCATTCTGTGTGCGAGTCTCACAAGAACCATTGTAGGGGGTGAGATGTCATTGATCCGGTGACCATCTTATGAACCGAAAGATATTGAGTTCTTCTGATCATTCGAGATGTTTATGTGACTTATATGTAGCCTTCCTAACTCCCTTTTCTTTCTTCACCACATCTTTCCTTTCTGTCTCCTCTTACCCTGTCTACCTCTACTCTCTCTCTTGCTGTTATTGGACATGGGTGTAGGTGCCTTGTGGCGAACTACACCATCGTGACAGTCCTTAGACCTGAGAGGCACAGTCAAGGGAGAGGTGAAACAGGAAATAAAACAGAAACTGTCCCCACCAAGAACAAGAAAAAGATAGACCTGTACCGAAGAAGTGAACAGGACTGGTTTCAGTGTGCTCATGCTGTCTGCTACTTTTCTTCCTATGTTGTAAATCAGTACCTTGTAGTCGTCTGGTTGTGAATTGACAGATCATTTGAGGAAATTCTACGAAGGCCCCTCTGACTGGAGAGGATGCTGTTTGTGGCCAAGGACGCTATGGTTGTTATGGCGTGCAACGAGCATGCTATTTTTGTGGGTATGCTGATTGTTTTGTGGGTATGCTGATTTTTTCGTGGGTATGGCCAATGGCAGCCGTTGGGTGACTGTAGCACCACAAGTTCCCGAGCTGGTTTGCCCTGTCGTCATCCATTCCATCCTTTGTATGCCTGCCCCACTCCATGGGTGGCAACTGCATAGTTATTTCAGATCGGCATGTGAGCAATTCCCACTTAAAAACAACTGTGGGGAACCTTGCGGCCGAGAAATTATAATGGATGGTCATAGAGGTTATCACGGAGAATAAAGTACTCCGCATCGTCACGGAGAATTCAATTTACACTTGTAAAGTGGCAGCCTATCAATCCCGTAATGTCGTTCAAATTGATTCAATCCATTTGAGTTGGAGAAGGGGAATAATAAGGAACAAGCAAGGAGGGAAATAGGTGAAGAAATTTCGGTTCTGCCATTTTATCCCATTTTATTCGTCTTGCCGGCCGTCCTTTTTATGATTTAACTGAGTTGTTGTTTGATGCGTCTGCAGGCAAGCAGGACTTCTGTCCTTTTGTTTCTCTTTTTGTAGGCTTCCTTACATTTCAAATCCGTTGTTTTTTTGTTCTACTGTGTTGCTGGTGCCTTTCACAGTTTTTGGATGTCATTCCAAAATGCGGAGGCAGTCTGAAATGTGAGTGGAAGATGGAAACTGAGCTAGTCATTTCCCCGACTGTTGTAAGAATTTTCATTTTTGTGTAATCTGCCCCAGTGATGCATGTTTCATGTTGGAAAGAGGGAAAATAAATATTCAAATAAAATGTATAAGTCAAGCTGTGTAGCTTTGTCTCAGAGTCGGGGAAATATGATACTCCAGAAGGTACATCTTCTCTAGTTTTGAGTTGGTAGTTCTTTTTCTGTAGGTGTTTCGTTTCCTGGCTCTTCTATTTACAGTGTATTTAGTTTAAGTCGACATTTTTAACAGAGTACATAAAAATGAAATGTTAATGTGAAGAGGGTTCTTATGTGGAGGGGCGTGTTGTGAGGGTAGATGACCAGTGAGGATCCTTCGTTCTCAAAAGACATGTGTTCAGATTGGCTGAGACACCTCTACCAGTTGAGGCCCATTTTTCTGTTTTTCTGTTTCTTCTTTCCTAAAATTAAACTGGCTACCCCTTTTTGTACCTGAGTCCATCAGGATTTGAACTCAGCCAATGGTTCTTCATATGTACTCTTCACTGTAGTATTCAGCACAATGAGGTGGGTGATAAGTAGTTTTTCACTTTTCCATTGATGTGAGTAAGTAGTGGTTTGCTTTATCCATTGAAGTCAGTTGTGTGTGTTTTGTTGATAGCAAGTGTTGTTTTCAGGATTCTCCAGACATGTTGCCCCTGGTCTAGGCTGCGCATAGCCTGAGTGGTGTGTAATTCAGTCTCGCTGATGTTTTGCCCTTGTGCCCACAGGTGTAGGGAGGCGTGTCAAAGAGTGAGCTTTGTCCCTCCATGACACATGCACGAGCGAACCTGCCCCTAGTAGCCGTTTTAGGGGCTGGTGTTTAAATGTCTGCTTTGTTAAGCATGAGCAGAATCTTTACCGTATGGTCCAGTGGAGTTTGTGGGGTTGGCATGGTCTGGTTGCATCATGCAGTGGAGAGCGTGAGCCTGGATTGGACAGTGGAATTGGATCTGTTGTGGCTGGTGAATTTCACCGGACTCTTTGGTTCACTTATACCTGGTACTGTTGTCTTATGTTCTTTGTGGTTTGATATGCATGTATCTATTGGCCCTATCATGGGGATGCATGCGTTTCGTAGCTGCAGTGTTGGGCTATGTGGCAAACGTGCATGGATTTGTTGGTATAATTTTTGGCCACGCCATTCTTAGTGAATAACAGTATGTTACGGAGAGTTGATGAATGCTGGATTGACTTTTTGGTGTGGCAATGCTGAGGGTGGGATCCTGGCAGCTATCTGACTCTGCGTAATCACTGTGAACGCAGCTGTGATATGCATGGGCGAACTGGATTCGTCTTGGAAATCAAAGGCTGCAGAGCAGGGTGTGGATGCGTATTCTTGGCAGGAATTCATTGACATGGTAAGGCTTTTCTTTGCGTCATTGTCAGAAGCCTACTTTAGTTGGACATACGTGAGCGCTTGTACAGTTGTGGGGGGGGGGGGGGGGAGGGATTAGCCGATGGACAGATGAAAGGAAAATCGAAACGGGGCAATCAGAAGCCTACTTTGGTTGGACATATGTGAGCGGTTAAACAGTTGTGTGGGGGGGGGGATTGGCCGATGCACAGATGAAAGCAAAATTGAAACAGGGCAATTAAAATACAAACTCCTATCTGATTCTCCCCAGAATGGAAAAGAAGCCAGGAAGGGGATTGGCCGATGCACAGATTAAAAGAAAATTGAAACGGGTTGATTAAAAAACGAACTCCTATCTGACGCTCCCCAGAATGGGAAAGAAACCAGGATCATAAGGGCCGTTGTTTAATATCTTTGAAGCATGCTTGCAACCGCACGAGCCGCACATTCGTGCGGAGTTCCATGCGGGGGGTGCCTGTGCTGAATCGTGCAGGTCTTATTTTTATGATTATTATTTTCTCTTTTTTTTTGGGAAGGGGGACGGGGGATATGGAGAGGAGGATGATGATGTGGAGGAGGACGACGAGGATAGCAAGGACGACAAAGAGGAGCCGTTGAGATGGGGGAGGAGAAGAGATGGATGGAGGGAAAAGAGGAAGGGTAGGAGGAGGACGAGTGGGAGGAGGAGACATAGAGCGAGGAAGGGGAGGACACGAGGAAGGGAAGGAGACGAGGAGGCATGGAAGATGAGGAAGTACGAGGAGGAGACAAGGAGGATGAGGAGGACAAACAGGAGGAGGACGAGTTGGAGGAGACGAAAAGGAGAAGGGAGGAGGTGACATGGAGAATGAGGAAGGTGAGGAGGAGCAAGGTGAGGCAGCACTCCTGTAATTTTTTTTTCCATCCTGCTTATGATTTTGGCGGGGGCCCTCAAATGCACTGTTTCGACCCCGGCCTTCTCTCTTTTTGCTCTGAGGGGAGTGAGGGGTCGTTCCCCGCGCATGTCGTGCACCACATGGGATTGGTTGGGTGCGTGCACCGCACGTCGGGAACCGCCCGCACGACGTGCGCTTGCAAGTATGCTTTGAAGTAATTATTTTGGTTGGACATACTTGAGTGCACGCTCCCCAGAATGGGAAAGAAGCCAGGACCATAAGGGCCGTTGTTTTATATCTTTGAAGTAATTATTTTGGTTGGACATAGTGCTCAAATCCTGGGGGCATGGCTGCCAAAAGGCGTGGTCAACCAGACCCAAGAGGGGTCCCAGGGTGGGGGGGAAAAAAATCGACTAGCTGCACCTAAGCATATATATAATTCTCATTTCCGTAGGCCAAAATTCCAGGAAAGATTAGGGATCTGGGATGGGTTGCGCAACGGAAAAATGTGTGAAACAAAATCCCCGTGGTACAGGAAGACCACCACTTCATGTCAGGCAGGCCATGGCGGG
>BFEA01000033.1:3850007-3866139 GCA_003427395.1 Chara braunii
AGATGTGTATAAGAGACAGGAGAGAGAGAGAGAGAGAGAGAGAGAGAGAGAGAGAGAGAGAGAGAGAGTGGTGGTACGGGAAAGGAGTGGGGGGAAAAGGGGGGGAAAGATTGTGTATATATAAAATTAAGACCTGAGGAAAAGAGGGACAAATGCTGGTTTAGTGGAGATGGTTGAGAAATGAGGCCCGCCAGAAATAGAGGTCTACGGGTGTTGGGCAAGGCCATTCAGGACGCGGCAGGGTAGTAAGGAGCTGGAAGTGGGAGGAAGAGGAAAGGAAAATGCAAGAGTGCATGAAAAGTAGGAAGAGGGAGGGGTAGGACTGAAGGGGGGGAATGAAGACTAATTGAATGAAGAGGAAGCGGGGGAATGAAGACTAATTGAAAGAAGAGGAAGCGGGGGAATGAAGACTAATTGAAAGAAGAGGAAGCGGAGGAACAGGAACAGGATAGTAGAGGGTGAGAATTGAAAGAAGAGGAAGTCGAGGAACAGGGTAGTAGAGGGTGAGAAGGGGGACTTCAGTGGAAATAAGTGGCCGGATGAGGAGAGGCATTGATGTGGTAGTGTGGATGTAAAAAAGGACAGAAGGTGGTGGATGGGGAGATTGTGGAGTGGTGGAATATAGGAAGAAGGGGGGACGACAGGGTGATGGATGACACGACAGGCAGGGCGACGAGGTTGGACGTGAGATCTGAGTGCTTTCGGCTGTTTCTGTCTATCATATTTATTACTCCCCGTGGTGTCCAGTTACCTCATATGAGCACTTGTGAAGAGTTGAATCCATGGATACAGTTGTGCGTCCTAATCATTTCGAATCCTGCTGCAATTACTTGGCTGAGAGAGTACTTCTGCAGGTCTGTGTGAAAGGTGCTTTGTCAGTATGGTCTAAACTTGTGGTCTTGATGTGTGGTCTCCTGCTAGGGTGTTGTTCTTTCACATGAAGCGTTGCTGGCAGTGATTGCATCCTGTGACATGTACCTGATGAAGGTCAATTTTGAGGTGCGATACTTACTGCCACTTTTCACCTCCTTACTGCTGGGTGAGGTTTAATTATGCTTGCTGAGTTGTAACCGAAGTCGTGCTCGTCAAGGGAGGGTGAATGTCTGCCAAATCATCTAGCTAGCAGCCGTGAGGAAGTTCTTACTACAGTGCAAATGGAGCATGGTGTGCGCATTCAGGTTGCAAATGCAGTGCACTTTGCGAAACACAGATGTGGAGCATAGTGTGCATATTCATTAACTGAGGGCCCAAAAACGTTTTTTTGGGTGGTTGGGGAGGTTGGGATTTGTACGTTTTTGTTTATTGTCGATTTATTTTGGCCAAGTATGTCCTTGCTTCACTGTCCAAGCATTGGCATGAGTGGGTGTGTCAGCATGTGTTGTGTGTTTTGTAGTGTGTGTGTGTGTGTGTGTGTGTGAGAGAGAGAGAGAGAGAGAGACACAGAGAGAGAGAGAGAGAGAGAGAGAGATGAATGGGCATCAGATTGTTGTCACAGAGAGAGAGAGAGAGAGAGAGAGAGAGAGAGAGAGAGAGAGAGAGAGAGAGAGAGAGAGAGAGAGAGAGAGAGAGACGAATGGGCATCAGATTGTTGTCAGAGTGGAAACTAAGTAGTGCTGCGTAGGTTTATAAACGTTTCTGTTTTTTCCTTCCCCTTGCCTGTGGGACTTGGCCCTATCAGGAACCGAACAGAAGGCACTAACACAAAGTTTAATTGTTCTTGTGGGGAATACAGTTCATCGAGACTCAGATCAATTGGCTGTGTGTATACAGGCCTTAGATGTCAATTGATTCCGGACGGAATGTAGACCTGCACCTGGACATGATGTATGGAAGCCGGAGGAAATTGTATTCAGATAATAATGCTAATAATAATATTAAGGAAGAGGGGCAGTGTGAATATGTGTGGGGACAGGCATAAGACACCGATTGCGTATGTGATTGTGCTTTGTGTCAGGGGATGATGAATGGGGGGAAGGGCTGTGAGTCAATTGAAAGACAATCGACTGGATGAATTAACCTCAGGTTCAGGAAGGGCTGAAGGGATGTGTGAGTAGTTAGAGAACCTTTGTATGAATAGCACTTATAATTGGTGTCAGGTACTTCGAGAAATGGGTTCCATGGTGTCTTCTCTCTCTCTCTCTCTCTCTCTCTCTCTCTCTCTCTCTCTCTCTCTCTCTCTCTCTCTCTCTCTCCTGTCTCTTATACACATCTAGATGTGTATAAGAGACCTCTCTCTCTCTCTCTCTCTCTCTCTCTCTCTCTCTCTCTCTCTCTCTCTCTTCTCTTATACACATCTAGATGTGTATAAGAGACAGCACACACATTGATTATTCTTTGATTTGGATCTGCTCATCTGGGTGGAACAGGGACTGTTGTGGTGAAAATTCAAAACAGACAACCATCCATCTCCCTATTTTTGGACCACGTTTTTTTACACACACGATTGACATTTATGACCCAGAATGTTGGTGTAAACAATTTTTTTCTCTCGACTTTCCGATGAAGGTCAACCCCCTCTTCTCTGATTCCTGTTCTCCATTCCTTCCCTACACCATGATTGCAGAGTGGGTGTGGAGATCACTTTGTAGAGGATAACACATAGCACATCACACCTTTGTCTGCAGTTTGTGAATGACAGTCCTGGCACCTCGCAGTTGCTCCACAAGTATGCACGCCAGCTTCTTGGAGCTGGTTCCGTTAAAGAAGGGTAAATTATGGATAACAGTAAGGGAATGCACTCGCTCTCGATGGACGACCTATGTGCGTGCCCTCGGAGCTGTGGGCTTGTGCTGTAGCTAGCTGAAGTTCTGGATATCTGTGTGGCAAGCGGAAGATTATCATGGCCGCTCCATGAGGATAACATGTGCGAAGTTGCAAACCAAGGAATGGTTCATTTAGTAATAAAAAAGAAGGGAAGAGAGTACCCATGCCGTGTGGCTGAATCGTACACTGTATTCATTAAAGTAGAGTGAACAGGTCATGGGAGGGTAGCTCGGCCGACGGTTCGGCAAGTTCACTTGCCTGGCTGCACTGGTTGATTGGACAAATCTTGGCTGTCCGGACTTTGCACAGCCTGGAAAGTTCTAGATGATGTTCACTGGTGGTGATCAGGGCTGAGACATTTTGCCCATAGCTCCCACTGTCCTTTGCACATAACCTCTCTGTCTCAGCGCGCTTTGTTGCTGCTTGCTTTGTTGCTCGTTTCTCTTCACCCACTCTTCAAATGCTGAGTTATATGGAACATAAATGTTCTGGATAAGACTTATCTTATATGGAACATAAATGTTCTAGATAAGACTGCATCTGCCCGACAAGGGCGATTGTACATGGTGTGTTGAACTTTTGAAATGATATATACGAATGTGCTTTTAACGGATGTGGTACGAGTGTCTGTGGCGTTCTGTGTAGTTTCGTCGATGCTTGGTTTCATCTACAGGCTTTGTGGAATAATGCCACTTGGTTTCTTCACCATCTGAAGGCTTGGTGAAATAATGGTATGGCCACGCCTTCAGTCATGCATTGCCAGTGGTAGTCCTTGGATTTGAAGAGTGTTTTGGAGAAATTTGGATTTGACCCATTCTGGCATGAACCGTATTTCCTTGTCTGACATTTTGCTGATGAGCAGATAACTGCCAAGGATGTGTTCATATCTTATCTGCCACTTGCACACATACTCGACCGAACATTGGAAGAGTTCATGATCTACAAAGGAGCGAAGATCGGTTTCTGGCAAGGGGTATGTATTAGCACAACTCTTCTGATTCACGTAGTATTGATTATGTGGGATCAAGCATGGGTAGTGGCAGACTTTTGAGGATCATTAGGATGGTATACTTCATGTCTTGGACAGACTATCCTCTTGCGCCCTACTTCATGTCTTGGACAAACTATCCTCTGGCGCCCTACTTCATGTCTTGGACAAACTATCCTCTGTCCTCCTAGAGCAGTCATGTTTTGCTGACGTGTAGTGATTGGTGTTGTTATACAGAAACACAATTGCTAGATACCCAGTGTATGTCAAACTTTGTTACCTTGAAAGCACCAGTACATGGGCACCTGGGCTGCGGGCCTGACACCTCAAATTCTGGAAGCGCTAAACGAAAACGCGACCGCCGATCCAATTTATCAACGGCAAGCCAAGCGTTTGAAGTTTGGGCCTCATTTTCTTCTGGCGACAAGTTTTGGACTGCAAGGCTGCAGCGTTGTACTCGTGGTTTAATGCCTGCATTTTCTGGATGCAATTGTGTGTTACTTTGAGGGGATACTGATGTCGTCTTGTTGAGTGCGCTCTAGCTGTGTCAATGGTGGGAGTCTGATACGGTGTGTTGATGATTTCTCGAGGAAAGGGGTTTGTGAGTGCATGCAGTGTGTAGCGGTATGCTGTAAATTACTAAATTCTGTCTGGGGAGGTATTGAAGTTATGCCTGTGTTTCTTAGGGGAGACTGGAACATATGAAGAGCCCATTTTCGAGATTGATCGAGGGCTAAAGCCTCTGGATGTTTTGCTGAGTTGGGTCATGGATAGAATGGTTCATATGCGGCTCTCAGGAAATGGAAATGAATGCTACACACTGTTGTCCTACATACTGTACGTTTTATGAGCCGAAGTTAAGTTATCATGAAGCTGCCTTCAGCATAGACTAGATTTAGGGCTAAATACATTGTTTGCTGATGCAGCCACACAAATTATAGGTTGTGGAACAGCTGTTTGACTCATGACTTTCGGACACTTTTCCTGACATGTACCCACCGTTGACTTACATATTGCAAGTGCTGGAACCTTTTGCTGTTTTGCTGCAGGATGTGAAGTTGCTTGTACATGATATTGGGGAGCTCAAGCCAACAGTCTTCCCAGGTGTTCCTCGCATATTCGACAGGATTTATCAAGGTAAGGATTGAGGGGCTGCATGGTAGGGGGGGAGGGGAGGGGGAGGGGCATTCTGGAAATGGAGTTGTATGCGGACATTATCCCAGCGTTTGTAGTTCAATAAAGCGTTACGAGTGCTGGGAATCAGAGAACTGTGAAGTGCTGAAGGTGCCACAAGTCAACAGAAATCTTTTATTGAATTTCAGGAAGTCTCTTCTGTGGACATGAGCTTTGAGTCCTCGGTAACATATTTCCCTAAGCAAAGATTGAATCATTGTGTTTTGAGCAATGTGCGGCGATGAGAAACGTATTTGCGGACCATCTATTAGTCCAGTAAAAAATGGGTTTTGTAGTCTAGTGCAGAAGCATGCCACATGGTAGTAGTCAACCTCAGTCAGGACTACCGACTTCGCTTGAGTAGGACACCCGGTTATCATGGCTGTATCTGGAGTGAAAGTTACCTCAAATACAGAGCTATACAATTCGGGTGAACACGGTAGCGTACAGTGCACTGACGTCGAGAAGGCCATAATCGTTCTGGCCAAGCGCGCAGGGAAAAAACATAACAGAGCTGTTCTCAGCGCCAGGGTGATGACCAGGCAAGTATTGTTAGGAAACCCATAAACTACTGTCTTCACCCGAAGAGAACGCCCGGTCATTATAGCCATATTTGGTGCAATTTTCAGTCCAGATACAGCTATAATGACCAGACGTTCTATTGGGGTGAAGACGGTAGTGAATGCGACTTTCAGGTGAAGCCCTATTCGGGTGAAGACGGTAGTGAATGCGACTTTCAGGTGAAGCCCAAGCTGTGAAGAAATCACGAAAAAGTTGGAGTAGCACAGGCATGCATTGTTAGGAAACCCATAAACTAACGTCTTCACCTGAATAGAACGCCCGGTCATTATAGCCATATTTGGTGCAATTTCCAGTCCAGATACAGCTATAATTACCAGACGTTCTTTTTGGGTGAAGATGGTAGTCAATGCGATTTTGAGGTGAAGCCCAAGCTGTGAAGAAATCACGAAGGAGGTTGGAGACTGGAACTGAAAGTCTCACATATTATTTTCCTTCCTCTGGACTTCAGTCTCATTGTGACAATGTAAACCGCTACCGTCTTCACCCGGATAAAATGCAGGGTAATTATCACTGCATCTGGACTGAAAGTTGTGCCAGGTGCAGCTATAATGACCGGGCGTCCTATTTGGGTGAAGACGGCATGTCTAAACTGTTCCAGATGATGATAGCTGACAAGTGGTCTCTAATCTACAATCCTCCTCTGGACTTTTAATAGTCCACAACCTTGTAAATGTTGGCACTGCCCTCTACTGTAGGCACGCCGTCTACTGTAGATACGAGGCACTGTTTCTGCCTCATCTTAACGAGTGCTTTTGGTGTCACTTCGTCTTTTTTCAAGAGCCTGTATGTTGCAATCCAAGACTCGAGCAGGAATGAAAACCGCATATGCCGATGATATGCGAGAATAAACACTAGACTGCCTACTACCATAGGCCCAAAAATTTGATTTCCACATCGGCAAAAACAGGGTCCGCATATGTTACCAGTGGCTAAGAATTGTGAAATTAAAACCTTGTGTAAGTTGTTTTCGTTGTCCTGATGTCGTCCTCTGTTCTGCCTATGGATTGACCAATCTGCTTCGCATGTCTGTTTGCATGAACACACTCTTGTGGAACCCGGGTATTTGGGTTGCATTGTTCTGTGTTCCTCCATGTATTCTGCTGGTTGAGCTGGAGGCCCTCCTGCATATCATGCATTATGTAGTCAAGATGGAGGTCATGTGTCTCCTGTCATATCTTCCAGAGGATCTTCTTTTCCCCCCTTGGGTATGAAGAGCGAGGGGCGACCGGAGGGAGGGAGCATAAGTGGCATGATGTCTACCGATGGCCATTCAGCTGTTGAACAAAATATTGGGCATTGAAGCGAAGCGTGTGTGTGTGTGTGTGTGTGTGTGTGTGTGTGAGAGAGAGAGAGAGAGAGAGAGAGAGAGAGNGAGAGAGAGAGAGAGAGAGAGAGAGAGAGAGAGAGAGAGAGAGAGAGGAGGAGGAGGATATTCTGCATATTCACTATCACTGAGGTGTGATGGTATATATGTTTTTTTTCCAGGTGTAACTGCTAAAGTCAAGGAAAGTGGCCGGCTCAAGCAGGCAATGTTCAACTGGGCTTATAACTGGTATGTAGGGCGAGGGTTCCTTGTTTCAACAGGTATCAACCATCCACTCACCCAAGGGTGTCTGAAGGGGCCCGTATTTCGTTATGATGTCTGGTGAAAATGATCTGTAGATGGAGGGGTTGGGTCGTAATACTGGGAATATTTTCATGGTGTGTCATGATAGATGCACAGGTTTTCTACCCATTAGTCATCGGAGGAAGCTTGAGGGGACAAGCAGGTAAGAGGGAAGGGATGAGTTTGGAGAGTAGGACCAGCTGATGCCTGTGCCTGTAATGTTGGGCGCTGACGTATGGTGATGACTGTGACAGAGGTGTGGACAGGTTCTGTCTCCAACAATGTCTTTCTGATGCAGAAGGTCAACATCCCAGATTGACGAACAATGGGCTTTTTTGGTGGGAGGGAAGTTCCAAGTGTGAAGCACTCTGGTTTACATATTTAGTTCTGGGAAGTGCCAAGTTAGTAAGACTATCTAGAAACTTCCGAAACAAATATAAGGGCAAGTGGTAACCAATCCACTCCTGTCAATGGTAACGAACTCGGAAAGGCACATATTCATCCAAGGGCAAATGCTAGTTCATCTCTCTCCTTCCTCTTCTATGTATGTGCAAGCTCCAGATCTCTTAAGGTACCAGAGAAGACCCGTCGTCCCCTGAATAAATGTATGCAACCTATGTGTGGGCCACCTGAGACTCTGTAGACGTATACAAGCTACCTTTTCGGTCAGATACAGACTCCTACCCGTCTTCCCCCGAATACAACGCACCCTAATGATAACTGTATGCAACCTATCTGGCTGGTCTGATACAGAGATGATGAGGGTGTGCTGTATTCGGAGGAAGACAGCAGTCGATCATACAAGTTTTTGGCATACGTAGCCATCTTACCTCACCTGAATGGTGAACACCATGCCGACAAACGAAGCCGTCAGCAAACCGACACCATTGATACCTCCCTCCCCCTCTCTGTCTACTCCTTCCATCTCTCGCGTATAATCTGCGAATCTGCCAGTGCTCATGAGGCTATCCAGATGTTCCGCTGCTGTAGTTTTAACTGGTGAAAAAAAAATAATAAAAATATAGCAATAACTTAGGTATCGGTTCTGCTAATGCTGTGTGTCAGAATATCTTCGTCTTATGAATGTCCGGCAGCTGGATTACTATGTGTTTAGGCAGTGGCAAAGCCTGGAGGGGAGAGAGTTGGAAATTGAGAGAGAATTGTAGATTCATGTCCTGCAATTGCAGTTCTCTTTTATTCTCCTTCAGGGCTATCTTTTATTCTTTGTGAATCAGCTAACCAGTAAGATGCTACCTCCTTCTGGCACTCTGCTCATCGTGCGGTGATGTTTTTCTGACGATACAGGAAGTTATCTCGGCTGGAGCTTGGAATTCCGAGTTCCAAGGCAACTCCAGTTTGGAATATGCTTGTTTTTGGCAAGGTAGGCATCAAACCACTAGTACCTCCGAGCCTCTTTTCCCCGATGCGGATTTTCCCTGCGCGCCAATAGAAAAAGAGCTGGCATCGGTGTGCATTTGTGTGTTATGATTTGCGTGGTGGCACAGCCATCTCGTTCCGCTATGTCATCAGTGACTAATGACTGGGAAAGGTAAAGTATATGGGATTTCGTATGTGTTTAAGGCTGTGCTGGAGATGTCGCTGAGGTGGAGGTGATTTTGTGTGTGTTAAGGCTGTGCTGACGTGTGCACATGCTGAGCTCTGGGTAATGCGACTGTAACCTCTGTGGTGAAAATAATAAAGCTCAGAATGCTCGTGCAGGAATGAATCTTGGAGAACCGCGTGTAAGAATCTGATGTGGAATTGATGCTTGCAGTGAGCTATGGACTTCACAGCCTTGGGGTATTGGTGGCCTGTGTTCTGTTTTCGATATCGTGTGAAATGGTGGATTGGGGGTTATGCCTACTCTGTTGATTTGGAAGGAACACTAGGGCGCTTACGGCAAGGGAATTATCTGGAGTTTTCGTAATAGGGCAATGATATGTAGAGTAACATTTGTTTTGGGGTGCGGCTGTGAAGTCATGTTTCACATTAAGTGCTGGTCAAAGCTGAGGGATGTGAGGACGCTCGCTGCTTGATTGCACGCATAGTAGGGGCATTGTGCATGCTTGGCCACATGTTTGCCGTCTGTGATCTGACTGGGCATGTAGTTTGGGTGGAAATGTCCATTGTGGCATGCTTTTGAAATTCTCTTCCGGTGGAGTGAAAGATGGTTATAAGTTGGAGGCTTGGTACTTAGCAGCTCAGCTGACAACCTGGCCATTTGCCTGATAATGTCCTGTACAGATCAAGCAACGACTGGGGGGACGTGTGAGAATTATAATCTCGGGAGCAGCACCTATTGCCCGGCATGTTGAGGACTTCATGCACGTAGCAATGTGTGCCCCTGTCGTTCAAGGATATGGTGAGCAACCGCCGACCCTCCCTCCCTGAGTCCCTGGTCAAGCACCCTTGTATCTTTCTGCAGGTTCAACCCATCCCTGATTGCCTGTCCCCACTGTATTTATGACCACCTGCTGATGCAGTGGGTGATTATCAAGAAACCCGAATAATGGCTGTGGGTTTTGCACATGAAACTTGATGAAAGGGCTTTCCAGTGTTGTGTGCACCTGCTCTGCTAGTAATTGTGTATTACTCTTCCGTGTTTGGTTGTGCAATCCTTTTTATCCCCTTTTTTGTCTTTTTTAACGAAGGCATGGGATACTATTGGAGGTGGTATGAGCATGCCCCAGTAGTAGCCCGCCCATGGGTCCTGTGACTCCTGTCAACTGGAGAGGCGGTTAACGGAGGCCCTAATTTTCAGACTTGTCATGCCATTTACAACAAAATCTAAGGGTCATTTTTACCAAACTTACCACCAACTGTCACCAAGTCAAAGAGTGGAGGTGGTAGTTACTGCAAAAACAAAACCGAAAAAAAAAAAAAAACCTACAGGCAAAAAAAAAGGAAAAATATATATAAAATCACCAGGGAAAGACGGTGAGGGAAAAGATCCAGGAACTGTTGAAGGGGGGCAGCAATGTGACTGCTGGGCTGAATCTTAGTCCAGCCCTCAAATTCCAACCTGTAGTTTGTGAAGGTTCTGATCATGTGGTTGGTCCCTTCCCCCCCCCCCCCCAGTGGATGCTTGACTCAACCACCCTGATCACCCCGCAGCCAATGTTCTGAGAATCATCTGATTGCTTGCTGAATGTCTATCTTTGTGTGATAGAGGTCCAGTTGCATCTTCACTGTTAGCTGTTTTTCTGTCTTCTCCAGCTGGAGCCGTTCTTTTTATCTTATGAATTTCCCACCCTCCACCCATACATCTTCCGTTACATGTATGCATCTCCTATGCCAACAGCCCCAGAGGACCGCTCTCCTTCCCATATTAAACACAATTTCCTCGTGGAGATTTTCACGCCCTGCACAGGAGTGCTCCCCATTCCCAAGGCCAGTCCGAGCCAGTTCCCAGGTGTCGCCATATCCGGTCCCACCAGCGCTGTGAGCTTTGCTGTTGGGCATTGTAAAAATACATCTTCAAAGGGTTTCGTGGATTTTGCGGGGAGGGAAGTTACTTTGACAGGATTTGCACCACGGAAGTAACTCTTCCTGGTTCGTGTGGTCAATCGACCGTTCATTGGTGGTCATCGGTGGGTAGGCATCGATGCTCTAGTTGCTGCTGCAGGGAGGTCAGCTTGGTCCAGTTCTTTTTTTCGCTTCTTTTCTCTGCGACCCCCCTTGCCACCAATAATTAGAAAATGTTAATGCCAAAATACAAAATCATTGCACAAATTGACAACAGGCCTGAGTCGGTTTTGTGTGGTTTGCCCTTGGTTGATTATGGTCCTCCTTTGCGCAGTATTGCGCAGTATGAGAGCAACTGTAGTATGCAACCCAACCTCAGAGTTTTAAAGTGAACATCAGTAGTCTGTATATTGCAAGAATCTGGCAGAGAAGCAAAAAGAAAGCCACATAACATCTAATGTGGAAAGATTCTAAATATGGATACCCTATCGTTTTGAGCAATGATCACTACCAACATGACTGTGTCGGTTCACATGTGATGAAATTGCCGTGCGATCAACGATTTTGAGACGTCGGATACGAATCTGACGTGTTTGACGCGCCGTGAAACAATCTCGACCGATGATGCATGGATCGTGAGGCGTCCGATACAAAATCTGTCGTGTCTGATGCGCCTCAGCCGGGCGCCGTTTCGTTTCTTTTTCTTTTCTTTTTTGTTTTTTTTTGTTTTTCTACTTTTTTTGCGTTTCGGGTGGCAGTTTCACTGCTTTCCTTTTGCTTTCGCGCCAGCCCTCCGCGCCTACCCTCCGCCCTCTGCAGCCACCCTCCGCGCTTTGGCCTTCGGATTTCGCCCTCTTCCCCCGCCCTCCGCTGGGCGCCATTTCTTTTTTTTTTTTTTTTTTTTTTTTTCCTACTTTTTTTGCGTTTTGGGCGGGAGTTTCACTGCTTTCCTTTTGCTTTCGCGCCGGCCCTCCGTGCCCGCCCTCCGCTCTCCGCACCCAGGCTCCGCGCTTTCGCCTTCGGATTTCGCCCTCTGCGCCCGCCCTCCGCACCTGCCCTCCGCAGTTTCGCCCTTCGCCTTCGCCCTCCGCGTCCACCCTCCGCGCAACGAAAGCGCTTTCGCACCCGCCCCCCGGTGCACACACACACACGCAGCCGCCCGCCTGCCCGCGCGCGACCTATTTGCCACTACGTCTCTCTCTCTCTCTCTCTCTCTCTCTCTCTCTCTCTCTCTCTCTCTCTCTCTCTCGGTGGTCCGGATCCCATGCATTTCCTTTTCTTTTTTTCATTTTTCATTTTTTCCAGAAAAAAAAAAAGCGTAGACACAGCCCGGCATATAGTTTTTTCATGGGAGCCTCTCTCTCTCTCTCTCTCTCTCTCTCTCTCTCTCTCTCTCTCCACGCCACCCCGGCATATAGTTTTTTTTAAAAAAAAAAAGGCTAATACTTTTAAGCCCAACCAATTCAATTACCCGTCGAATCTGGACAGGACGGCCTTTCAGGCCTTTTTTATTGTCATTATAGTATTACGGGGAACCCCGTAGCAGCCACATCCGTGCTCAAGCCTCCAAYGAGGGAACATGCGGGAGCTGCASCCACTASCAGGTTTGTCATTATAGTAYTACGGGGAACCCCGTAGCAGCCACATCCGTGCTCAAGCCTCCAACGAGGGAACATGSCGGAGCTGCACCCACTAGCAGGTGCGATACCTGCTACAGCAGGTGGGCGATACCGGCCAGGGGTCAGGCGGTAGCATCAGGACGGACCTTCTTCGATGTGCCAGTCACTGTGCCTCCCCTCCGGTCCCCTCCCCCTATGAACATCAGCAGTCTCTGCTCAATGCCACTCGGGGGGACCGAGGGCATATCTCTAGGTGGCGGGCAAACTATCCGCTACAGTGCCAACAAAGCCCTGAGTGACATCTGCAGCAATGTCTTGCGCGACGTTTAACACTTGAGATTCGCGGAACACAGATGAGAACATTGACTATGACACCGATGATGTGCTTTCTTTAGATGACGACCTCGGTACACCGTACGCCTCGGACACAGAATATCGCACGCAAGCATCTAAATTGGGCAAACGCAGAAGCATGCCTGCGGACAATCCTCGCACCTCTTCCACCCCTGCACAAAACATGCATACACGCAAATCACCTGCTGCAGATGACAACCAAACAACGCAATCCCCTCGCACACAACAGCAACACACCTCTCCCAAGACGCTTCAACGCCCCCAAGCTCATCCTCTGGCACTAGCAGGTCATACAGACCACAGCCAGCCACCCAACAGACTGACCCAAGCAGATACTTATCTGCGTCCATACCCTGCGCAGCATGAACCTCACATGCACAGTCAGCAAATGCGAGCATCACCCAACACCCAACAGCACAGTCAACCCAACAGACTGACCCAAGCAGATAACATGAAACTGAATGGCAAGCAGCCGCTTTCAACCCCCAGCCCATCTCAGAATTACACCGACCACTGTCAACACCCCTGCTGGCTCAAGAATCAGCCTCTTCCAACCAGCCAACACAAGGATTCATCCACACCTCAGCCCGCAACAAACCCCCCCCGCCACCAGCCGTCACATGCTGCACCCGCGGAACAGAAGGTAGTTGCCTCAGTCAAAAATGGATACCGCRCCGGTGTCACCTTGGTGTATCATCGGTTGAATTGGTGGGGAACACCTATCTGGCTGGACAAAGCTCGTACTGTCGAGYTTGATCATCAACTCAGTAACAAGTTTAACCGCTGGTCAGCTATTCTTGACTATGTAGGTAGACGACGTATGCTCAATAACCTCCTCTTCCGTCATTTCTTTGATCAGGGAGTCGAGCCGACAGAACACATTTGGCGAGACTTCCTTCTTGCCAGGGGAACCATCGAACGTTCATTTCTTGAGTGCCCAGGCAAAGAGATTGTCGATAATGGCAATCTTGATGATGCCGAGCTCCTCATTACGCCAGATTGTTAGCTGCACATTCTCATCAGTGTCTGCCGTAAGTATAAGAACGCCTTGCTGGATGATTTACAGGCACGCCAGACTTGAATTCCTGGCTGATCAGCTTCCTAAAGAATGCAGGGTTGATAACCCGTACCCCAGGGCATGCAGAAGGTCATGTCCGCTTGCCACATACACTCCGCAGAAACATTGGGTTTCTTCAGAATATGTGCGATGGCGGACAGAACAATTGGAAGCCAAGAAGGCTGCACCTGAGGGCACAAACAGCGACAACAGCACTGCATCACCAACACCGATGAACAAAGACCTCGCAACAGTTTCATCTCCGCCACCTGCTCCTCATCCCGTCCGACGCCGTCTCTTCTTGCCACCGACTCCGCCACCTTTTCTGCTTACCCCCATCAATACCCACGTCACCTCTTCCCTTCCTGCAACTGAAGCTCCTCTTCCGCTCTCCACARACACTAACTGGCTGACACAATTGGAGGGGATTTMTCCGCACAATGTTRTTGAAACGYTCACRKYGATTGATTCCAATCACAGGTTGCAGCAGATAAGTGCGRTGCTGGCTACAAAGAATCAGAACAGCAACAAATGGACTGCACTCGAAGCCATGCTCTATGTCGACTACTATCGCCAAGGCCATGACGAAGTCACGACTTTTGAGGATTACAAGAGCGCTGCAGCATCCTACATTGCACTCCATGARAAACTGYGCSGTTCCTCAGTTGWCAAAGCATTTCCGTRACATTGTCGTCAATGTCCATCATATTATGAATACATTCTGTGTGTACAACTGCCCRCATTCGAGTTTGGGTGCATGCCAAGCTTAGCCGCATTTGGTTGGGTTCACCSACAATCTGCGCAACACCTGCAATGATGCAGGCATAGTGAACTGTACACGTTCTAAGAGCCGGCTACCTATATAGTACGAAAGAGCCATGCACAAGGCAACATGCACATCCAACCTACGGGTTGAAATGGGACATCAGTGCATCACAGAGGTAGACGATCAGAGTTGTTCAGACGTGCGCAGACTTTGACAGGGTGGACAAAACACCTGCTCATTTTCGATTTTATGTCAATTCTGAGCATGTGAAGTTGTCCTTTTGGATGTCCTTGAACTCTGTCATCGTCCTATCTCGAGTTGTTTCCCTCTGCTTCCTATTCCAACTTGCCGGTGGACACGGATTGTCTTGACGCATTTACTTATCATTGGTGAATTTGAATGCACGAAATGTGACACCTCTGCTCGTTCCCATTTCTCATATATACGTTAATGTGAATGCACTATGAACGCACAGAAAGAACTCAATCCATTCTTCGATGACTAGGGTAATCCTACTGCATAATTCTTAGACTTTATTGCCACGGAAATGTGCTCTCCATTGCCATGTGGACCTACCACTTCTCGTCACCCATGATGTTCGTGCCATGCTGTGGAACCTTTCACTTATATCTTACCTGCTTCGCGTTTCTCCATTAACTCTTATTGTCCTGTCTTCAAATGTCAATGCAACCGACAACAATATTCAGTACAACTGAAGCACGCGGGCGAAGCCGCGCTGGCCACATCTTGTTTGAAATTAACTTTTTTTTTTTTTTTTTTTTTTTTTTAATTTGGACCATTTCTCGATTTATGCGTGTCATCATGCTAATCTTCTCTGTATCGGTCCAATTTTAACGGATGTCCCTAAGGACATTTTTCAATGATTTTAACATGCTCTTTTCCTGCTTTTGAGAGTTCTCCTGGAGTCCATTGGTGGATTTCCACTGTACAGATGCCTTTGTTACTCGTGCTTGATGAATTGATTGTGAGCTGCCATTACCGATTGCTCCCCAGCAGAAGGTGCGTGCATGCAGGTGGTGGGACAAGGAGTGGGTAGGTTTGTCTGTGGGACTTTTGGTGCTGCCACTTCCTGTGGTTGGTGACGTGCGAAAGGTGATGTCATCTGACCCTCGGTTCGTTATCAACTGCAGGGTTGACGGAGACTTGTGCTGGCAACTTCATTTGCATCCCTGACCAAAAAATGGCCGGGACTGTGGGCCCTCCTTTGCCAAACGTTGATGTTCGACTGGAAGCCGTACCTGAGATGAATTACGATCCCTTAGGAAACCCACCTCGAGGAGAGATTTGCATGAGAGGAAAGCCACTTTTCAAGGGGTACTACAAGAGAGATGACCTCACGAAGGAGGCAATTGTTGATGGCTGGTTTCACACAGGTAATTTTTTTTGTTCTCCGATTCTGATCCTCAAAAGTTACCATAGGTGGCAAATGCATCGAACTCGAGGAACCTTTCATCTGATTGCTTATCTAAATGGGGATGGTTGAAGTTGAGTGGTTATTTAGTGAAGCACATATGTTATGGAGGGTGTGGATAATGACGAGTGAAAAGTGCGGACCGACTGTGGCATGATTGCCAAATGGCTATCTTACGATCACTTGCATTGACTGCTGTTTTGATTCGTGCAAAAGGTGGGGGACACGTATGTCATCCGATTGCTTATATAAATGGGATGGTTAGCTAGGCTGTTTGCCCGGGCGCCCGGGCACCCAACTTCTGCGCGGGTACACGCCCGGGTGCCC
>BFEA01000033.1:3875522-3890666 GCA_003427395.1 Chara braunii
AGAGAGAGAGAGAGAGAGAGAGAGAGAGAGAGAGAGAGAGAGAGAGAGAGAGAGAGAGAGAGAGAGAGAGAGAGAGAGAGACAACAAAGGGTCCGCTTCCAGGCCCCCTGCAGGTACCTCGAATGGCTCCTACAATACAGGTGGGGCCATTAAGGGCCAGCTAAAATGAGAGGGATGGCCTCGTCACGTGTGGGAGAGATGTGGGCAGACCACCAATATATGCTGTGGATTCGAGTTCAGGGCTGAGGGCTGTAGCTCGGCAGTTATGGGTCACCAATTCAAAATGAGGGATGGCCTCGTCACGTGTGGGAGAGATGTGGGCAGACCACCAATATATGCTGTGGATTCGAGTTCAGGGCTGTAGCTCGGCAGTTATGGGTCACCAATTCAGCTAGACCCTGTTTGTGTCTCCACGTGATTCTCAGGGCCTCCCTCCACCACTCGCCAAGTGTATATAATATTAGTAGAATGAATCTTCTGCTGAAACATGGAACAATACACCGCCATATGCGCTGTCTTTTGTGCATTTGGTGAGTAGTGGAGCAGGCCCCACTGGACGTATTCGTAAGAAAACAGAAAAACGAGAGAGCAGAATGAATCTTCTGCTGAAACATGGAACCATACACCGCCATATGCTATGGAGCAGGCCCCACTGAACGTATTCGTAAGAAAACAAAAACAAATAAACGAGAGAGCCACGGGCATCTTCATCCTAACCCATAACTGCCGACATGCGGACCTGAGAGCCAATCTTCAGCATATATTGGTGGTCGGCTGGCGATAGAACATGCAATTTGCGACTTCTGCGAAGCTTCGTGGGGCAGGTCGTTATTAGGCGACTACCCCTTCTTGCGAACTGACCCCACTACTGTGTGGGATTTGCAGAAGGCAGCGGGAAGGACAGCTCTCATACCCCGCCTAAAACAAAAGTTGGAATGAGACCTATGCTGTGCCTCGCCATTCTAAACTTTTTTGGGAAGGGCCTGCGCAAATCGAATGTTCAGCAGCCCTTACCCAAAAGAAAAGTTCGGGGCATGGGCGTGGATGGTTTGTGAACTTGCACGGTGAGTTCAACATTTTTGCCGAGTTGGGGGCCCTAAGAAATTAGAAAACCCCTACTTTTTTTTTTTTTTTTGGACGTAATTTTTCAAGTGTGCTGCGCTCGGTGCGCTGTGCGGTGCGCGGTGCGACGTGCGCAAACCGTGCACAAACCGGCGCACCGACGTGGGCCACAACTATGATCTTTTCTTTCTCAGAGGCAAAAAAAATGTTTTCCAGTGTTATATCTGGTTTTAGACCACCAGGGTAACAAGGACCATGTCACATTACCCGAGTTTTCAAATTGAATTGCCTGTTGGGTTCATGTGTAGCTTGAGTGCCTTGCATGCAGTGGAACCTTCTCTCTTTCCTCTAACAGTTGATATGAGGTGTGATGCGCGCAACTAAATCGTGCAAAAATGCTTCCTCCTGTCTCCAAATTTTTTTCTCTTGCGGCTCTTGTGAGTTCGTAAGCGGCCTGCTGCTGGGGTACCCTGCAGTGCCTTTATACAAGAAGGTGGAAATACCAGAGTTGATCACAGTAGCTCCTTTCGTAGCCCTTCTGGGCCTCTACGTGGTCCGCCCGAAGCACCGTCTCGTGCACTGGTGCGAAGCAAAGGAAAGCATCCAGCGCAGCGTGGACAAGGCAACTTAAAGCACATAGCGGCTAGGCGTCAAGGCACGCGGGTGGGGCGCCCGGTCGAATGGTGCACACGAGGATACGGCAAGGCTCTCAACAGAGTAGCAGTAGGCAGGACATGGTCATATGGGAAGAGTCAAGCAGGCAGTAGGTGGGTTGTTGGGACACCAGAAGAGCAACGCACACACGGCAAGGAATAAAGCGGACCAAAGCAAGTCTAGCGGGCAGGTGGAAGGTGGGTTGGTAGGAGATCGACACAGCAACACAGGCACCGGGAGTGTAACCCATGGATGCAGCGAGGCACAAAGCATGTGGAAATCCCAGCAGACTGGCTCCTACTCACATGGCGATCAGGATCATGCAATCCACCAGACAAATGTTTCTTGTCACCAGAGACAAAAGAGACAGCTGTTGCAAACACAGCAGCCATTTAAGTGTTGCAGGCTATCCACCTCTATAATGACGGGCTTGGGCACTTTAAAAGATAAGGGAAAATGTCGAACCCCATTGGAAGTGAACAACAGCACTAGGGAAAGACTCAAAAAGTGGGGGAAGAAAGCCATACCACAGCTCAAGTGGACAGACAGAAGACACTTCGGTTGAAAAGGAATAGAGGCTCATAACAATCTGAGTGTTTGTGTGTGTGTGTGTGTGTGTGTGTGTGTGTGTGTGTGTGTGTGTGTGTGAACATGTCATGCGTGCATGCGTGCTTCTGTGCATGTGCGCGCCCTAGTGTGTGTGTGTGTGTGTGTGTCTGTGTGTGTGCGTGTGTGTGCATGTGTACAAACCAGTCGGGCAAAAAAAAACGCCAGTTTGTGAGTTCCAAGCGTTTCTATGATCCCTACGGTTTGCTGTGCTTCTCAAGTGAATTGTATATAATTGGCCCTTTGGCCAGTAGACTGGAATAACAATACTATTACGTGAAAAGTTGCATTATAAAATAAGTTGTCAATAAGATAAGATAAAAAGAAAATATTCTTTGAATCAAATAAAATCTTTTAAATAAAATCTTTGATTTGTTTATATTTACTGTAAAGAAGATTGATTCCATAGTAATTTCAAATTTGATTATTTATTCTTCATTCTAATTATGAGTAGTCTACAACAAAACTATGAAAATAGACAAAGAATACACTAGAGACATAAAAAATAGGTTTAGATTGAGTTTTTTAGTCTTTTTCTGTTAAAAAAATCCAATTCTTTTAGAAATGCAGAAACAAAGTGAATTTGTATATAATTGGCATTTTAGCCAGTATACTGGAATAACAATACCAGGCAACTCTGATTTACGTTTACAAATTTGCCATTTGTTTTATTTTTATAGATCTTTGTCGTAGTATAACAGATTCCGTTGGCACTGGAGGGAGGAAGGAGGGAGGCAGAGGAGGTCGGAGAAAGGGCAATAGAGGGAGGAAGGAGGGAGGCAGAGGAGGTCGGGGAAAGGGCAATAGAGGGAGGAGGTCAGGTGGACATCTGGTTGAGGGAGGAAGGCGAGGGGAGGAGATCCATGGAAGGAGGTAAGTGAAGAGTGAGCGGATGAAGGAAGGGGAACCAGGACGGGGAAACGTTCGAGCCATTTGTAATGCCCGTCTTGGGATTCTCCAGTTGTTAACTACTCACCTGGCTATCGCCGTAGAACAATGGTTGAACAGCAGGAGGACTCCGAACTTAAACCACCTGAACGAGTAATGTGCACCGTCTGCGACACGGGCAGGCAAAGACCTGCACCATTGTGTACTTCTCCTCGACAACGCGGAAGTTTTTTTATGATAAAGAAAGCTTCCACCTTTTGGGAAACAACCAGAAGCCTTTTCCAGGTGAAGAAATTGCAAACTTAAACTATTAGTACACGGCCCTAGCCTTGCAGTCCAAGCCCATAGCTTGTTCCTGTTTCACTGGGATCTGAGTCGAGTACCACTGCTGGTGTTATGCTCCCACATTCTCATACAGGAGGTATCATTTGCCTTAGTTCAGGTCTACAACAACAATTTGGTAAACCATGTTTATACGGAGGCATGATGTGATACATAAATTTGCATATGTAGGATGGCATACAACATGTACCAGCCTTGTTCGCTTCGGCAGAAGTAATCTTCGTGTTAGTTTTTTTTTTGTTTTTTCCAGGTACATGTTGTATGCCATCCTACATACGCGAATTTATGTATCACATCATGCCTCCGTATAAACATGGTTTACCAAATTGTTGTTGTAGACCTGAACTAAGGCAAATGATACCTCCTGTATAAGAATGCGGGAGCATAACACCAGCGGTGGTACTCGACTCAGATCCTGGTGAAACAGGAACAAGCAATGGGATTGGATCAATTAAACCACCAGTATCTCGCCCAGCTATCAAGTACGAGCCTTCGGCTACCGGTAAGCCGATCCTTGTCGAGCGTAGAACTACCGGTAGCCGAATTTTCTTCATTTCTGGAAAACGAAAAAGGAAAAAAAGAAGAAAACAAAAAGGAAAGAGATTGTAAAAAGAAAACGAGATAATCGGAGAAATTGTGTGTGTGTGTGTGTGTGTGTGTGTGTGCTGTCTCTTATACACATCTAGATGTGTATAAGAGGCAGGTGTGTGTGTGTGTGTGTGTGTGTGTGTGTGAGAGAGAGAGAGAGAGAGAGAGAGAGAGAGAGAGAGAGAGAGAGAGAGAGAGACGGCGAGTTTGCCGCGACACTCCATGCAGCTCGCTGTTTTCCCATTTTTTTATTTGCACTCTTGACGAAGTTGACAAATGCGTCAGTTTCACCAAGGTGACAACATCGGAGTGGCAAGGAGACCAGTACCTTGAGCCACCAGTGCACATCCCCCAAACTCCTAGCCGTATGGAAGGCTTGGCCTACTGGAACAAAGGGGCTTCCCGAGAGGTTGTGCTGATTCTAATTTTTGGCAATTGAAAGTTCTGAAGAAAAGAATCAAACAGGTTTTGGGGTTTCTGTTGGTTTGACAAAGTAGGATCCTTTGCACTGATGTTGGAAGTGGCATTTCAGGCTGGGCAGGTCTGGGGAGAAGTGTTTTCAGTTTCAGTTTGACAGGGTAGGATCATTTGCACTGATGATGGTTTTGAAGTAGTTTTGGTTTGACGAGAGTGGAAAGACATCCGAAGTGTGGGTGACGGGCATGGCTCATTTCCTTAAGAGGCACAGACGAAACCTTGGGTTAAAGTGGAAAGAGGAGATCTTTGGTTTAAATGGAAGTATGTGAAAGTAGTAGTCCTCCATCAGCTCATTTTACTAAGTATTTGAAAGTAGCAGTCCTGCATCAGATCATTTTGCTAATTTCTGGATGGACACAAATCGGTTGAAGTTTATCAGTCCTGATATTCGCACCCGTCTCCATCTGCTCATGTATGCAAATATTCTGGATACGCAGCCACCCCATAGTGGTCATGACTCATGACACGGGTTTGCAGCAATTGTTCCGTCCAGAATCGTGTCATGGCATGTTGAAATTCATCATGTCACGGCCGCACATAGCCATCGCCTATTTGAACGAGCCATGGCACAACCAGACGTGGTAGTGGAAATGTGGCGGTATCAAATTGACCCCAACGCGACTGTGAATGTCCGTGGCCAATCCAAATTAGCCATAACACAACCATGAATAACCGTACCCGAACTACTTGCCTGGGTACGAAGCGACTGCTCTTCGAGCCTTCTGCGCTTCGCGACGTCTTTAGTTTGCGCTTGCACTTAGGCGGCTTCGAGCCTTCTGCGCTTCGCGACGTCTTTAGTTTGCGCTTGCACTTAGGCGGAACAGTTTGAGTTGGAGGCCCACTTCGTGGCCTGCACTTCGTATCCATGGATGAAGTATGTTGTAGCACTTTGTGTTCAAGGCTCACTTTGTGTTCAAGGCTCACTTTGTGGCCTGGACTTCCTTGCTTGTGCCCACTGGCGTGTGGGTACTGCTGCTTTGCGCCTACCACAGATGTATGTATGCGGCCTTTGCGCTGTGCCTTTTCTTAGCTATAGTAATTTAATGTTCTGTATATTCTCTTCCTCGCCATCATCCCTTTTGCTCTTCGTGCACATAACATCAATTGCTTTCATGTGATTCTTAGCTGGTCTTTCGGGGAAGGGGAGAGGAGGGAGGGGTATTTGGAATGTGTTTGAAAGCATAGGCCGGGAGTTTACTGTGGTAATAACAACGGTGAGGATGGTACCCATAAGGCCGTGATTTCCCGGCCATTTTTTTGAAGGGTAGTAGGGAGTCCCATGTTGAGTCCATGGAAGTAAGTGTTTATATCACTTCTACCATCAATGAGACGGGTTTGATAAAAAGTTTTAACCACCAGTACCTCCGAAAAGGCAGATCAAGCCTCTCATAAAAATTTGGAGGTCAATGGACTATTGATAAAATGAATCGGTGGCGGCTCATGGCCTCCTTTTTTTTAAGAATCTCTTTTTGGACGTACTGGTGGTTCAAAAAAAATGCTCCACCTTGGCTCATGGCCTCTGTTTTTTGGAAGAAGCTGAGAGGTGGACCCCACCGCCCAAAGTCTGGAAAAGGCAGTTTCTGGTTAAAGCGACGCGGAAGTCCTGGAAGGTTTCGGTAAAGAAAAGAGGGGACCCCACTGAAGTGCCTCTTTTCCAGACTTTTGGAAGAGTTCTTCCAGACTTTTGGAAGAGTTCTTCCAGACTTTCGGACCAGTTTGGCTGTTTTGTCCGCCGTCGAAGCCCGGATAGGCCGTGGTGGACCTGCGGGGTGGCTGCTGACGGGTCGTGGGTGGCATTCCGCCTGTCTGACCTTCGGCTGGGGAGCACCATGTGGACACAAAATGGACCTGCGCGATCTTCCAAGTCTGGAAGACGTAGGGGGATGCCCCCCCCCTACCTCTTGCGTTTTCCACAAAATTTCGGTGAGGCTTACGTGGATCGGCTGTTTTCCGCCCGGAAAAGGACTTGGAAACTCGCTCTTCTCCCCACTTTTCCGGGCGGTGGGGTCTGGGAAATACAAAAAAAAGGACTTCCAGACACTTTTCCAGAGGCTGTGGGGTCCGAGAAAACACCAGGCGGAAGTGTTCTTCCGAGATTTTCCCCTGTGGGGTCCACCTGTCAATCTCCTTTTTCGGATGTACTGGTGGTTTAAAAAATGCTCCACCTCGGCTCATGGTCTCCTTTTTTTTTGAATAAGAGTCTCAATCTCCTTTTTCGGATGTACTGGTGGTTAAAAAAATGCTCCACCTCTAGGATCGAATAGTCTGCCCTACATTGTTGTAACAAGTGCTCTCCATAGAGAGAGAGAGAGAGAGAGAGAGAGGGGGGGGGGGGGGGGGGGGGGAGTTTTGAGGTTTGTCAGCGGTTATTCTTCACTGTGCTACAGTACAATCACTCTGGAGAGTGGCTTTGCATGTTGGGGAGGTGCTGGAAAGCGAGAGATTGGATAAAAGCCGATGAATGCTGAGGTGGCAGAAAGGGAAGGGGGGGTGTCAGGAGGTGGAATCACTGGAATGGCTAAGGTGAGGAAGACAGTGCATTGATTGTCTGTTAATTGAATTGACTCTCCCCTCCTCCTCCTCCGCCGCCTCACCTCCATCATATGTCTTGAACAAAGGACGATTGGATCTCGATCACGCTGAGCATCTTAGTTCAGTCGGTCGTACTGATAGCCCTAGTCCGTCTGGCTGTCCGTTAGCTAGTGTGATGATGCCCCTTTCCTCTCTCTCTTCCATCCCTCCCCCCTGACGACCGCCAAAATGTAATCTCATCTGAGATGGAAAAAAATGACATCAAGCCTTTGCATCAAGGACTTCCTCAACCCTTTTTCTTTTTTTTTTTCCCTCACTCCCTAAACCCCTGTTAATCTAGAGGCCAGAAAGCACACACATTGCCGCTATGAACCCTCCCTCCGTCTGCTGGTATCCCTTGCATGGTCTCTGAGCATCCCCTGTTCACTTTTTCTGCAGCCAAAACATGTGAATCCCTGACCAAACTCTCCACCCTCTTAAACTACCAGTACACGGCCCCATCCAAGTCGACACTGGGATACATTGGAAACAAAATCGCCACGCTGGCATTTCAGCAAAGCTTGGCGCGCAGAGGGGAACTGCCAGCGTCGGATATGAGGGTGGCAGTTTCAAGGCATTGCCTTCCCGAGTCCACAACCTTCCACCCATCTTTTGCGTGCGTTCAGACTTCCATGCATACTCTCAGTGAAGGCACCCCCGGAGGCTGGTGGTTTTCTTCATTCTCCCAACGAGCTTCATATGTGCGACCAGACAAGGGGGAGTGCCTTCTCCGAGTGCCCTGGTTACCCTCTTCCAAGGCGCTTCCTAACACATTCGTGAATTAAAGCCTGATTTGGCTATTACTGGCATGGCCCATGCGAATCCTCTAGAAGTTAGGGGAATTAGTACTAAATGGTCAGTACAACTGATTGCAAGGGTGTCGCTCCACTACTCGCTAAATTTGCAAAATGAGAGTGAATATTCCGCTAGAACATGGTAAGATACACTGCCATAATTTGTGTCTTTTGTGCATGTGGAGAGTGGTGGAGCGAGACCTCAAGGGCCTCACAACAGAGGACTCCTGTCCAAAGCAGGTGCCTCAACTGCTTCACGGGAAGAGGAGGATAGCCCAATTGTTGCTAGCACACAAGGAAGGAATCTCTCAGAAGCCTTTTGCATTTTGATTTGCAGTGAGGAATAAACGTGCTGACAAGATGATTGACATGAATGCAGGCCTGGGGGAGGTGAAACATTCTAGACGAACGTTTGAAAATTTTCAGCTTCACTCTTTTCGAACCAGATTTAGTCGCTTTCATCAACAGCACAAGTCGACGGAGGAGGAGGAGAAGCCAAAGAAGAAGAAAAGGAGGAAGAAAAAGGAGGATGGAAAAGAGGAAGAAAAATGCACGAACTGCTATTTGTGTATTACTCTTTATTGGAGCTGTAGGTAGGAAAATGTGCACAAATAGGACCTCTATACTTGGTTACCAGACGCTATGGAGGGCCCTGTACCTACCCCAGTATCAGCTCTGATTCATGCAGCTTGACAGCTACTATCGTAACAGCATGTGTTTTCATGATCATGGCAAGGGGGTGTTCTCCCCCTTTATTTGAATACGCACCCAAGGCTTTCATTGTGGTTAATTTTGTGGGAGCGGCAACTACTACAGGAATTTTACAAAATGATTTCAAAAGGGTTATTGCTTGTACTTGTAGCAACTTGATTGAATAGATGATTCACTCACTGAACTGGTGCACTTTTTTCCGATTAATTCGATTCGAAATATGACATGGTTTATTTATTTTTTTGCCTTGTTTCTGGAGTACGATGTCATTTCGATATCGAAGACCCTTCCCTTTATAGACGTCAGGAGGCTTACAACGTTTGATTCTGGCAGGAAATCGTGTGACCTTTCATAGGGTTTAGAGTTTAAGCAAAACAAAGCTTCACTTTATTTAATTTGACAAAGAATGACCACTTCCAGGAAGCTGCCGTCAGGCGTGATCACCAAAAAACCATTGACGCCAGTTGTAATTAATTCTAATATTTTTTTTGTCGACAACCAGCGAAGCTGTTTTTATTTGAGTAATTACACCTATTCCGGATGAATCAAATCATATTTGATTTGACCTTTGGAAAATCCATATACCCTTCAAATTCACAAATCCCATTGGTTGAAAAAAAAAAAAAAAGAATCACAGAAGAGGAAGAAAAAGAGGGAAATGCTGACAAAGGAGGAGAGTAAAAGACAGGGAGGAGGAGGAGGAGGACGAGGAGGAAATGAGATGAGGAGAAGGACGCGGGGAATGAGGGGAGGGGTGGAAAAGGGAACAGGCAACGATGGAAAAAGAGCAAGCAGACGCGGAAGAGAAAAGAGGCAAAAGAAAAGAAGAAGAGAGGGGAGGGAAGATTACGAGGAAGAAGAAGAACAAGAAGAGGAAGAAGTCATATAAGCTGCATGAGTGCCATCTCCGAAAACAATTGCTTTTTCAATTGAAGGCCAAATAACTCATGGAGTTTCATATACAATATGATAATGTATTATTATAATGATAATTATCATATATTGGATATCTATAATATGATCTGGATGTTTATACCATACAAAATATGTTTAGAACAAGACTTCTGATGTACACAACCAGACCAGCGCTGCGCTGCGCGCCTAAGCCATACAACCAAGATAAACCATAAGCGAAAATTGATGAACTAGTTCCTCCTATAATCAAGTATTTGTGTTGAATATTGTCCAACTAATTGTTTATCTATGACTGAAGAGTATGAGCTTTCTGTATATTCCAAGAGGCACGAAGTGTTGATTCGATCAAAGCATTTCGCAATGTCGGCGTCAAGCACATATTTGGCTCTAATGGCTCTAGCCAGAGCTTCCATGGCATCTTGACAACTACGGTTCATCTACTGCATCATTGTCTTCTAATAAAAAGATATCACAGTACAATATKAGACTTCTAGAAAAACAAAATTTACGTTTTTATTATGGACTTACAGAACGTCAACTACTTAAGTTTTTTTTTTGAATTCAGTAAATGGAGGCTACGCTGTAGCAATTGCAGGTCATATAGCTTTACTTTCCAAATAGCTCTCTGTAGCTGCAGGGTTGTAAAGGTCACAGCGGGCACTCGTGCTGACTGCAGGCACCCTTGCTCTGCCAGAGGGGTTGCTCGCAACCCACCAGTACTCCAATGACCTTTCTCTCTCTCAACGGGAACTGACGAAGGCCCCAGATGGGCTACCATCTTCCCTCGAACACTACATGCCCTTGTCATGATTGAATTGGACTCGAAAGATACCTTCTATACATTGCCAGAGGGGTTGGTTGCAAACCACCACTACTCCAATGACCTTTTTCTCTCTCTCTCTCTCTTTCTTTTTTTCTCCTCCTTTTTTTTTTTTTTTTTTTTTTTTTTTTTTGAAATGGGAACTGTTGAAGGCTGCAGATGGGATACCATCTTGTTGAAGGCCCCGGATGAGCTACCATCTTCCCTCGAACACTACGCGCACTACGCGCCCTTGCCATGATTGCATCGGACCAGAAATATACCTTCTATACATTGCTGTTGTTCATACATTGCTGTTTTTCAGGCTGTGAGTTGTATTCTAGAGACAAGGGTAGGCATAGGTCAGTGAGAGGAGAGGGATAACCCAAGTGCTAGTTTGTTTTACTCTTCCTCACCGCCTCCCAACTACCGTTAGCTGTGGTTAAGAGGCCCCAACTACCGGTGGCTGTGGTAACAGTGTGGTTAGAGGCCATGGGCTTCGTTCAGAATCATATGCTCTGGTTCAAACTCAGCTGAACTCAGAGTTAACAGATTTGGAGACTGCCATGGTCCACGTCTAACGGCAGTGACAGGTATACTATATCTCCTTGCAAAGTTTTTCCCGAATAGGGAAAAACGTTTGCTCTTTTAGGACACATGGCATGTTGAAGAAGGATGGTGCTGGTAGCCAAAAAGTAATGCAAGGGAGGGACAGGTTTGCAAATTTGCTCGAACCTATAGCAAGCAAGAGAGGGACAGCTTTGCAACTTTGCTCGAACCTACAGCAAGCAAGAGAGGGACAGTTTTGCAACTTTGCTTAACCTATAACTAGCAAGGGACGGAGGGGTTTGCAACTTTGCTCAGACCTATAACTAGCAAGGGAGGGTTAGTTTTGCAACTTTGCTCAAACCTATAGCAATGCACAATCCAGCAGCTGCCATAGGACAAAGCCTGTCTAGACTTCCCTAAAGAACCAGCTATTGAATTGCCCCAAGACTACAAAGCAGTACAAACCAGCTATTGGTCTCATATTTCATAACCTGGGTGGTAAACTGCACTATCACCTACCCCTTGCTTGCTATCCCCTCCCTTTTGCCTTGCAGCCCTCTAGAAATTTAGTAGAAAATACAGAGGGAAACTCTATACATCTAGGTTTAGGTTCTATTACCTGTAGAATCGTGTAGACATACTTCTCCGCTCTCTGTTGTTGCAACAATCACTCTCCACCTCAAGAACTCCGACACGTGCTGATGAAGCCGCATTTGATCTAAGTCGCCACGTTACTTATTTTCTCCTTTCGTCCTTGCTTATCCTGTCCTCAAATTTGGGGAATATCTCACAGCTTGTGGGCAACAATTGTACGATGGCGTGGTGTATTGGGAGTATGCAAGACTACTTTGAACCCTGTCTCCTCTAGCACTTCCTCAAAAGGAAACGCCATATAGTCCTCTAGGTAAGGTTCTGTAGATCGGAACTGTATGTATGAGACATTCACACACAAACACAACATGACAACAACAGCCGAGCATTAGCACCAACGCCGGTGAAGGCTCATACCAAGAACAAGAACAAGATCAAGAACAAGGAAAACAACCAACAATGACAACACCAGCAATGATAACAGCAATAACATCAACCGTGCCCATGACGACGACAACAACAATAACAACAATAACAACAATGACAACAACGAGAACAACGAGAACAACGAAACACGAACAATGACACCGACACCAACCAACACCGACAACAACAACAACAACAACACCACCAACAACAACAGCACCACCACCACCGCCACAACAATAACAACAACAACAATAACAACAACAACAATGACAACAACGAGAACAACGAAACACGAACAATGACAACAACAATGACAACGACCACAACAACAACAACAACAACAACAACAACAACAACAACAACAACAACAACAGCACCAATAGCCACCAGCGCCGCCACCACCACCGCCACAACAACAACAATCACAACAACAAGAAGGACAACAACGATAACAACAACAACAACAACAACAACAACAACGAACAACAACAATGACAACAGGCAACGACAACAACAACAGCAGCAATAGCCACAACAACGACGGCAACAACAACAACAATGACAACCAACAGCAAAGATATAATGACAACCATAAACACAGAAACACAGGACACTGTTATGAACTTGGTTGTCTGACGAATTTTATTGCCACTCACACACAGACAATCTCATGCACGCCCATACATGCATAAGAGAAGGGGGAGAGGAGACAGAGTCCACACTGCACACAGATCAAAGTAGGCAGCGGAATACAGCTATGCAAAGATGGGGAGAAGACACACAGTGTTTCTCTCTCTCTGACAAACTCCCAACAACCAATCACAAGTAGAACCTGCGAGGATCACAATTGAAATTACACTGATGAAGAGCCAACTCAAACAATTATCGTAACAGAGTTTGTTCCAGTATCTCGCCACTCTCAGAACTCACACCCCACTCTCTATCCTACGCCCAGTTAGTAGCGCCACATCAGAATGGCCTCCCAGAGGCCAGCGCCAACCACCCTGATGAAGAACAGGTCCTGCGGTGAAGTCTTCAGTGCCGATGGACAACCCTGACGAAGGAACAGGCAGCTATGGCTGCCACCACCCACGAGTACACACTGTAGAGCCTCGATATATCCCGGCCAGATGAAGATACCCCCAGGGTAGATGCGCTGAGGATGCCCCAGCTATGGCAGACTCAGACTGGGCCGACTTCAACGGCGAGGTCTCAGGATGCCACCTGCAGACAGTCACCGTCACCAACTTGCTTGGCTTCTCCAACCTGCGTCGCGAGAAATGAACTGTCCAAAAATCCTGAACCGATGGGCCTAACCTATCTACAGACTACACTAGACCTAGACCGGACTGACTGACCGACCGGTACCGTTTCTGTTTCGGCCTCTCGGCCTCTACCGGACCCGGCTATAGGCTATAGGACCGTCTATCGGCATAGGCCCCTTAGGGCCTGTCTGTCCTAGGGGTAACCCGGGCCTGCTCTACGCAGTTAGGGTAGCTGTAGGAATTCGAAGTAGTACTGGGCCGATATTTTCCCAGATTTGCAGATGTGTCCCTCACGAATTTCCTTACAGGTAGGTCTCTCGGTTAGCCCTCAGCCAAACAAAATTACGAACCTATCCCTACTGGTTAATGTACAGCCTCGCAATCAATCTCGGCAGTCAGAATCAGCAAGTCATTGCAACACACGATACGGAAAAGCAGCAGTGAGAAAATCAAGAAGCAGAAGCTGAAACGAGAGGCCAGTTGGTACACTCACAAACTGATGAAATTCAGCCCCAAGTTCGAATCCAGTTACAATCAGATGCCCATAACATAAATTCCGAATCCCCTGGGGCCTGTCAGCTTCAATGATGATATCTCAAGGCCGGCACCGTTTCAAAAACAGAAGCAAAAAAAAAAAACAAAAAAGTCATGATTACAATTTACAACAAATCACTCTGCAAATATTAATATGCTAATATAATAAGAATATAATAATATTCCTTACTATTAACAATTACTAAGCGCATGCAAGGAATATACTAACGAGATCTGACGATGAAATACGTTCTAGATGCCCCACAAACATTCGTTACCTTTCCTTATAAATGGTTGTGCAAGTGAAAGCGAGTCTGAACGTATTGTGAAGTGGAAGCGAAAGCGAGTCTGACCATGACATAGTATCAAGAGCAGGCACCACAGCTTCCACAGCTTCCACAGCTTCCACAGCTTCCACGGCTTGAACTGCAGTAGACCTTAGAGAGTCACTGCCCAGTGCACTCAACCACTTTATAGAAGAAGCAACTATCGGTGAATAACAACTATCGCAGTCTATCGGTGAATATAACAAGGCTCATGACATGCGCTTCGCAGATGATTTTCTAGAAGCAATGGCTGGTCCACGATCAGAAGCAGTGAACGTCTGGCTCTGGATGTTACTCATCCCAAAATAGCAGCTGCCTTCTGCCATTGGCTCCTGTCTATTGGCGTGGGGAGCATCGCCTGCTGAAAACCGCGTCCAGCGTCCCTTTACAATGCAGATTGACAATTTGAACACTGAGTTCTGAGCACCCCTGGGTCTATTCGACTTCAACCACCATTACCCCCACCAGTACCCCCACCAGTGCCACCACCAGTACCCCCACCATTTCACAAGTCCACACTGAGTTCACATGAGGTCATTGAATTGCACACAATTTGTCATTGGGGTGCAAGCCACCCCGAAATATGTGGCACTGGTGGGCGATACCGGTCAGGGGTCAGCCCCTACTGCATGTACCAGGTATTGCACCTGCTGGTGGGTGCACCTCCCGCGCATGTTCCCTCTCGTTTGAGGCTTGAGCATCGATGCGGCTGCTACGGGGTTCCCCGTCATACTATAATGACAATACTTCCTGTCCAGATTCAACAGGTTATTTAATTGGTTGGGCTTAAAAGAATTACTTTTAAGTTTTAAAATTTTAATACTTTATCCTGGACAGTGGCGGTGCGGTTCAGGTAGTAAAGCTTCTACAATTGTGAAGCTCGTTCTTCAACCTTTTGTGTTTGAAAATTCAAAGTCTTCAAAGTTCCAACTCTTTGACGTGAGGGAGGGAGGGAGGGAGGTAGAGAGAGCCTGGAGGAGGAAGGATAGGGAATGAGGGGGCAAAACGGGACTTTTCAGTGTTTTTTTTTTTTTTTTTTTCCC
>BFEA01000033.1:3923770-3935223 GCA_003427395.1 Chara braunii
TCTCCATTGTGTGCTTAAGAGAGGGTGTGTCTGCTTCACAATCGCCCCAGTACCTTGATTAATTAACAGAGTAGGGTGAAATTTTATCTAAGGATAGAAAGGCGGATAGGAGGACAGAGATAAGACAACAGAAGGCTTAAAGCACTACGTACACCACCCAGGCCTGGCGGACTCCCGCAGCCAGCCATTGTGGTCCGGCAGCCCCGAGCCGAGCCTCCGAAAGCTGAGCAGTGAGTCTTGAAAGTTCTGAAGTTGCCTGCGGCTGTGTACACCGGTCGGTTTAAGGGAAAACGAGAAGTAGTACACGGACGGAAGGGAGCATAAAGCAGCATCCCAACGTCACAGAAATAGAGACTATGAAAAGGAGAGCACATGTGTGTAGCGGCGGCTATAGCCCCTTGCTTTGTCTTGTCGGTCAGGATCTGAAGTCATGACCTGTTAATCGACAATTACATAAGTGTACTACTGACGAGTACCATTCAGCCAAATGAGCTGTTGTTTTTTGTCTTTTTTGTTTTGTATTTCCAATTCCTCTTTCCAAACAACTGGGTTTTGTGAGCATTCTTTAACTGTGAAAAGTTGAAAGTTCTTTTTTTTTTTTTTTACGTTGAATTTGGTTGAAACTCGAAACCCGAAACTCGAATCTCAGGTATGCTTGAAGGGGCCACTCAATTTTGTTCCTCGTGGACCGGGGGGTAGGAAGGGAAACAAAAAAACTATAACATTTCTAGTATTTCTACCATCTTCCCCATCCCTCCCCCCCCCTTCCCCCCCCCCCCGAAAAAAAACAAAAAAACGATGCACCCTGATCATGAATGCACACAAGCAAAGCATCCTTGTACAATACAGTCATGATGAAGGTGCCTCACATTCGGCCCGAGATGGTAGTATGGCATTGCCAGCCTCACAAATGCACCATACTTTGATGATGTAACTTCACTTAAGCCGCCAGTACCTTTCCCAGGCAAAAAAAAAAAAAAGCTCGCCAGTTAACAGAGAGGCCGGTCCCAGCCTCGCGCGTCGGCGCCAGATACATCTTGCATCGTTGGCGCACAGGGTCCGCCGCCAATATATGGGAAAGGTACTGGCGGTTTAAACCACCAGCTCCGAATGAGATGGGCGATTCTCACCTGAAGAAACGTTTGAATTTCCCATTGAGTGGGTATCAAACCGGCTGCAGGCATGCCAACGGGTCTATCTCAGTTGGTACATCCATGAATTGTTGAATTCTCGGCCTTTTGGCTAAGATCAAGTGGAGTATCTGTTCTGATCAGTTTAATATCTGATCCTTAAAAAAAAAAAAAAAAAAAAAAAAAATACAGACACAAGCTCGAATGCATATGTAGCCCGATCAACAGAATGAAATGATTCTGAATTACCTGGGGCCAGTCAGCTCAATGATCACATCCCAAGGCTGTCGCCCTTTCAAAAAAGAAGAGAAGAGAAAGGAAACCGGCTGCAGGTAGGCCCATACACATAAAAATAAAATCAGCCAGGCATATGGGCGCAGGCTACCTTCTTCCCCCGAATACAACGTACGGTCATTATAGCTGTATTTGAGGCATCTTTCAGTCTAGATACAGCTATAATGACCGTACGTTGTATTTGGGGGAAGAAGGTAAGCCGCAGGCTAAGGAAGGTCTCGTGGGAGCTGGCGGTTTTAAACCACCAGCCTGAGTACACGCCTCACATCGGCCGCGAGCCCCTGTCACAGGCCAGAACGCGACGGTGGACACCTATTTATATATTTTATTGACGGCGCATCGGCGCCGACTTTTTCGGACCACGAGACGGAACATTTTCAGCAAGGCTGGGGTTGTGCACTGGCGGTGTAAGTTAATTTTTACAGGTCCTGGATTCATGAAGTCACCTACCTCAGGGTACTTCACATCGCCCTCCCGATGGATGTTCTTCAACTCCGTCTCCCAGTCATGCTTGGCCAGCTCCGCGAGCCTGGAAGCCCATGGAACACCTATCTTCTCTCCTCGTTCTCGGATCATCTTCTTCGCCTGATCCCTCAGCAAAGCGTAGAAAGGTTTGACGGAAAGAGCTGCACCAGCTAGAGTAAGTGCAAGTTGGAAAGTCCATGATTTCTTGAGATCGGCGGTCATCGTCGAGCTTGAGCTTGGAGACTTCTGCAGGGGCGTCACCGCACATCTTGTCTTGACTGTTCTGACAGCCTTAAAGTTTTTTCCTTGAGCTGGATTACGCCCACTTCCGCCAGCAGCGAATGATGACGTCAACCGGCCTGCTGAAGGACCAACCTGCAAGGAAGGCCATGCACTCAGGTCATCAAAATTTCGGCTCTATGGTCCTTCTTCGTCATTTCATTTTGATGATCACATTAAGAAAAAAAAAAGACCACCTTTGTTTTGTTTCGGCGGGGGCCACCAGCCATTTTGGTCGGGTGGCGCCCAGCCTCCACTGGCCGCCAAAGAATGCGCTATAGGTTATATTTTACGACTTAGCCTTCCACTCTGAAAGGTAGTGATGGTTTAAGATTAAAAATTGAAATTAATTACAAGATAAAAAAAAATGGAATTAATTTACATTTTAATATGATTTTATTGCTTGCTTGCATGCTCACATGCTCAGGACATACTCGCACAAGGACTTTTTCAACTCAGCTTAGACCGTAATTGCACCCAGATTCATCCTTGGGGGATTGTAAACGTGATCAGGTACATCCAGGACAGTGCTAGTGTGAGTACACCCTCACCCACCTGCTTGCTTGTTGTGAGTCAGTCAGCGACGTGTAAGGTGTACGCCAATGGCAGGCTCTAGGCTCTTTTTTATAATTATTTAATATATTTATTTTAAAAGTTTTGTGCCTTTTCTACAAGAACAGGCCCAGGGGTTTAAAAATAAATAATAAAAATATTAAATAATTATAAAAAAGAGCCTAGAGCCTGTTCTTGTAGAAAAGGCCACAAGGCTAAAAGCCCTAAACTAAATTCCAACCACCAGTACCTTTGTCGGTTCGAAAATACTCGGCCTGCGACCTTTCAGGAGGCCGAAACGAAACGACGGCCGCCGATCAGATTGATCAACGTTGGGCTCGGCCTCCTGAAACTTCGGGTACTGGCCAGGACTTGTCGAAACCGGACGCCAAAGGTACTGGTGGTTTAACCGCATTCCTTCTGAAACCTTGGTCTTTTTTTTCTCCTTAAAAAAAAAAAAAAAAAAAAAAAAAAAACAACAACAACAACAACATAAATTCATTTCAAAATAACTGAGGCCAGGGTCCTCACAAACTTCCCAGATGAGCCAAGAGATGATGGAAACATTACCCAGTTTCGCTTTTGTAGAGAGCTTTGTGAGAGACTAGGCCCTTGGCCTGGCTTTACCTCTTTTTTTTTTTTAACAAAAAAAAATTCCCTTGTGGATGCTAGCCGTAGCTCTAAGAAAACACAGCAACCATTCTTTCACCATGGCCGGGGGAAACATGCAATCCCTTCCTTGTGAGGTAGCTATGCTTGCTGGGGTCCCCTCTATATAGCCTTAGGAGTAGTGGTAGGTAGGTAGGTAGGTAGGTAGGTAGGTAGTGAAAGGCCAAAAAGAATTTGAGAGAAGAACATAGTGTAATTAACCAAAAAAAGAAAAAAGGAAAAAAAATGAAAACACTTTTTTTTTTCTTTTTTTTTTAACCATTTCTCAATTTATGCCTGTCATCCTTGCCCCGAGGCCATTTTGCTAATCTTTTTTCTCTGTCTCTCTCAAATTTTAACGGCTGTGATGTCCCAAACGGCAACACAGCAATTATTCTATGTGGGGAAAAACAAAAAAAAAAGAAAAAATTAAAGTTCAGAAAACCTACGCAAGTGCTAAGACAACTTCTAAACGCCTAATAGACCTTTCTCGACCTTTCGGTTAAAAATAGACCCAGTATCTATTATACTCTGTCATCTATCTAATATATCTGATCCTTGGTCCATCGGGCCACCTGAGTTTAATTATTTTTTAAGAAAGTAAAACAAAAAACTTATAAACCCCTACTTTACAGTATTGAATCTACACCTGGAAAGAGAAGCCGAGCCTAAGATCAAGTGTAGTATCTGTTCTGATCAGTTTAATATCTGATCCGTGGTCCATCGGACCACATAAAAAAAAAGACGCCTAGCCTATTCTACTCTAGGTAATACATTTATTTAAACCACCAGTACCTTTCTCAGCTATCGATGCCGAGCCTAAAACTTCCCTGCGCGCCAAACGAACCGGCGTGGGGCTCGTTTTGGCTGGCGCCATCAGCCATTTTGCACCGGTAGTAGTCCCAAGCCTCAAGCCTTCCCACCTCCCGTGTTAACAGGCGAGCATTTGTTTTCCAAGAAGGGAAAGGTACTGGTGGTTTAATCAACTCCTTAATAACTTTTCTGAGCTAAACTATATAAGCTACAAGCTGCCTCGAAACGAGGGGCTAGAACCTACTGAGGTTCCTGAGAAAGTTTCAATGCTCCGTCCATCCCTCCGTCCATCCCCTCATCCCACATGCTGACTGCCCTGCTTCTCCGAAGAAGGCGGGAGTCACAAAAATGAGCTGTAATTGCACTTTGCGCCAAGGAACAGTTTCAACTTGCAGTTCGGGCAATGTATACAACCCAGCTTTCTGGCCAGGTAGGGTGCCCGAAGTGCAATTGCAAACTGTATCTTGCCCCATAGTGCAATTATAACTCGTTTTTGTGACTCCACTGAAGTTACCCCAAAGAACAAAGAAGGCCAAGGTTTACAATACTGACTTCCCCCCCCCCCCCCCCCCCCCTCAAAGATTCAATTGGCAAGAGGGATATTTCACAAAGTTTCACGACTGTCATAGGGGAATTTTGCCGTACCCATGCCTTTTAGGGATATCTGACCAAATACCCCAACTTCCAGGGGCATTTCAATAATTTTCCCTTATTGAAAGGGGGGGGGGGGGAACTCAACAGTGGCATAGAACACAGGCATACCGGCCAGCCAGGGGACAGCCGGTAGCATCAGCGCATCCATGCCGACATGACCAATCCCTGTGCCTCCCCTCTCGTGAACACCGTTCTGGCTCAGCTACGGGGTTCCCCTATGACTATAATTAGCAGTTGTGGTAGGTAGGTAGTGTGAGGTGAAATTGAGAGATCTATGTAGCTTACTGCAAAGACAAAACACAGACATTGATCTTTTTTTTTTTTCCTCTGCTTATTTTTATTTTTATTTTACCTCTGAGGGATTCTGTAGCATGACAGGACTTGGCAGCACTGCTGTCGAGCTCAAGGAGACCGCCGCCATCGGCGCTCGACGACCGAGGTTGGTTTCGCCCTGCTGCCTCTCCCGGTAGTACCGTAATCGCGTGCACGTTCAGCTTGTGAACTTCTCGGCTTCCGCTTTCGACGAGTTGAGGGATCCGATACTGCGCCAAAAACATCCCCAACGTGAGCTTCCCGCCCTTTTGCACCTAGCTGCTCTTTCAAAAATTTTGCCTTTTCCGCGCGCCGATGTTACGCTGAGGCAAATAAGGCGGAGTTCAGGGCATACGCCCACTACCACCGTTTTTACTTATTTCTGGATGGAATCCTGGTCGGATGCAGACAAGTACAGCCGTAAATGCGGTCAGATACAGTTAAGAAAGGACTAGTGTGAGTACGCCCTCAGTTTCGCTGCCTCTACCATTCCGTCTCAACTTTTCTTCTTCGCCTTCCGACTCCAGGGATTGGCTGCCGCACCAACATTTTTTCTTTTTGGAATGACAGCACAGGAACACCCTTCAAAAGTCCAAGGGCCGAGATCCCACTAGTAGCCAAGAAGATTGGACTAAGCGCCTGAATCTAATGTCGAGATGCAGAAAATCAGAGCACTGGAAAGGCAACACAAAAACTCCCACAAGAAACGAAAGATGAAAAAACATTCCATTTTTTTTTAAATCCTTTATATGTAACAATTATCGTTTCAATGTTCGTCAAATTCTAAAATTTTTAGGTTTACTTCGACAAGTTTCCATCTAAAAATGAGTTTTCCCTTCCAACCACATCTATTTGTTGAAGTCTTGAAGATGTAATGAAATTATGGACGAGTTTATGACATGTGTTGATTAAACTTTTGTTCTACTATAACAAATTTCTTCTAATTAAGATTGGTTTAACCAATTTATGACTAGAAATCCTTTCATACAATGACCATTTAATTAAAATATTTCATGAACTCATCCAGACTTTCATTCCATCTCTAGCATGCAGTTCAAACAAGAAGGGATACCCCATTCTTGGAATGAAAGTTTTCAAGTAAGACGGAAAATTTTAAAAAGTGGAAGACATTTTTTAAAGATGGAATGGAAATTTTAATTTTAGAATGTAATTTTATTATGGAATGATTATTTAATTATAGGAAAATTTTCTGTTGGGGGATCTGCAAGTCTTCACAAACACTTGCAGATTCAGGTTTTCAATCCAGTGCACTCTCTTTGCAAGTGGGGGATCTCGCCCGATTACAACATTTCAGTTTAACACGGACCAACTTTGGACCCCTGCTAGGCCAAAAGCAATGACCCTTATAACCTTTCACCTCTGGTCTTACCCCATTCCTTGACTCCGTCGGGGCCTGAATACCAAAGGTCTTTCTCCGAGGCACGGATGTGTGGGCCATTCTCACCGCCCCTGGGACCCTACAGTCCTATTTCTGATGCCTACGAAGCCCTTTTGGCTTCGACTCCCACTCTGGATGCATGTTTCTGTGCTCGGTTTGAAACCGGGTTATTACTGCAGGGCAGGTAGTATGCTCAAGTGTATCCATCAAACTTTCTGAAATCCAGTGATGATTTATTTCCCATGGCTTGCTAGCCTTGACTCAGACTTTGGATGCATGTTTCTGATGCTGGTTTCGAACCGGGGTCATTGCAGCCGGAGTGGTATACTCAATCTTATTGTATCCATCAGAATTTGAATTGACAATCTAATGATGACCAGATATTACACGACGGTCACATTCACACTGCAGGCAGGCACCCCTATGACAATTGTTCACCTTGAACTCACATTCAGAAAAGCAAAAGAAGACATAAACTTCGAATGGAAGCCCCAGTAAACGGTGGCAGTAACTCTAACTGTCTAACTTTAGGGCAGTTATAACATCTGGCGGCTATATGCTGGAACACTCGCAATTCTTACATAAGGTCATAATGATGCAGAAAGTGCACTTTGGACAACGGAATCGGTGGGAGCAAAATGGAAATTCAGGCATGCCCATCACCCAGGGAGCATGTGCCTGAATGGTTTGGTCTGCACATGTACCTGGCAGTGTTAGAAAACGCCTCATGAGGTCAAGTTCTAATGGCCTGTACAAGCTGTACGGTTGTCTGTGTGTGTGTGTGTGTGTGTGTGTGTGTGTGTGTGTGTGTGTGTGTGTGTGTGTGTGTGTGTTGCATACTCGTGAGACACAGTCATAAGTATGGCGCAGATTCCCAGAACCGACCAGATAATACAGGCAAGCGGAAAACTTGAGATACCTTGGACTGACTCGGACCTGACTCGGACTGTAATCGAACCCTCTCAACATTCATCAGGGGTGTGAAAGCCCTGGCCTTAGACATAGACGAAAGGCCAGGGTCTGAGATCATCCACAGACGAATGGAGGGAGGAGAGAGACGAAGGGAGGAGGAGAGGGAAGATGACGTCAACTCAATGTTTCCAAAGATAGCATCTTGAAATGTCAGAGGTAACGAAAATCCGAAATGTCACGAATACGATGCCTCACAGTGTCTCAGATATCGATCTCACAATGTCAAGTACATCTCCGGAGGAAGATGAAATCAGATCCCACAAATAGTCCTCAACCTGTAGTCCCAATGTCGCTGTCTCCAATGTCATCAGAACTCGTAACCATCTTTCATACTCATAGTAGTCCCGTAGGAGAACCCAGGAGTAGACTTAGACTGAGAAGGTAGGAGGAGAGCAAGAGAGAGAGGGAGAGAGAGATGGAGAGAGAGAGGGAGAGAGAGAGAGAGCAAGGGGCGGAGGAACAGAGGGAGAGAAGGCAAAGCCTTCCTCCCCAATACCGGATCCGGTAGCTATGGCGCAGCAGGGCCGCTGCGTCTGTTCCTTCTCGCTGCTGCGCTCGGCTTCTCCTCGCTGCTCGTGTTAACACTGCTGCGCTGCACTAATCTCACTAACGCTGCAAGGCTGCACTAATCCTGAAGACTAACTCCAACCTCACTAACTTCTAACCTCTCTACTGAGGCTGGTACCCAGCCTTTTGTAGTGCTGGGCCAGCCTCCTACCTGCTGGTACCTACCGGCCTGGACCGTTGATCTGATCAACGGTCCAGTTTTGAAACTGGAACTTGGCGCCTAAACGCGACAGCCTCTGCAGCGCCGCCGGTAGGTCCTATGCTGGACCGGTACCGTCCTTGTGGCCGTTGGACTGGGCCTCTACCCCTGGCCTGCCTGAACCGCTGTGGCCCTGGCCTATCTGGGCCTCATCTGAACCGTCGTCCCTTAGGCGCATCCTGCCTATTTGGAACCGGGCCCTAACTGGGCCCCGTGTGGCTCAGAATGCCACAGTGTGTGTGTGTGTGTGTGTGTGTGTGTGTGTGTGTGTGTGTGTGCCTGTGTGCGTGTGTGTGTGTGTGTGTGTGATCTCTGCCTCGGTCTCTGTCTCTCTATCTGCCTCTGTCTACCTGTCTGCGTATTTGTCTGTCTGTATCTTCCATTGTCTCTCTATGTATGTGTCTGTCTCTTCTTCTGTTTCTCTTTACTTGTTAAGTTTGTCCCTGTGTGTAGCTTTGTCTCGTTATCTGTTTCTGTCTATCCATCTCTGTCTTTGTCTCTGTATCAGCCTTTGTCTCAGTCAGCCTCTGTGCTTACCTGCCTGCCTGCCTGCCTGCCTGCCTGCCAGCCTGTTGGTCTGGCTCTTCTTCTGTTTCTCTGTACTTGTTCAGTTTGTCTTTCTGTGTGTGTATCTGATCTTTGCCTTTATCTTTGTCTCTTTGTCTGTTTCTTGCCATCCATCTTTATCTTTGTCACTATATCTACCTTTGCATCTGTCGGCCTGTCCGTCTGCCTTTCTGTCCGTCCTTCTCGATGTCCATTGCCTGCCTGCCTGTTTGCCTGCTTCTCTCTCTCTCTCTCTCTCTCTCTCTCTCTCTCTCTCTCTCTCTCCCCCTGTGTTTGTGTATAGGTGAACTAAGCACACGTGCAAGCTCGCAATTATGAGCCCAAGTGAAGGAGGGGGGGAAAACTTCACAGAGGAAATAACACAAAAACGTAAGAAACAAAAGCCTCCAAACTTCCAAAGATAACAAAAACAAAAAAAAGGCAAAGCTTTCGGACAAAAGTTAACACAGACTGCCCAACAAAAAAAAGAAAAAAAAACAAGCCAGCCAACACAGGCTTCACAACAGCACTGACGGCCTGACAGTCAGGGNGGGGGGGGTTCGACGATGGGCCTCGCTCCACTACTCCCCACACGCACAAAAGACAAAAAATATGGCAATGTATCTTTCCATGTTCTAGCAGAAGATTCAGTCTCATTTTGCACATTTGGAGAGTAGCAGAGTGACGCCCCATCAGGCCCCCATGACACGTTGCTGGATAAGGGACACTTGCACCAAGAATTCTCGTTGACGCTCTGAGCGTTGATTACAGAGAGGACATGTGGGGTGGGACAGTGAATAGCTTCTGCATATCGTTTTGATAATAATTCTTTTTGGGTCTAAGCTACCAGCCAGGCCGCCCGGGACCCAGGTGGCCAGCCCGTGCAAGGACCAGGGAAGGTCCCAGCAAAAAAACAAAAACAAAAAGGGAAAATTTTCGATATGCCCCTGAAAGTTCAATTCATTTGCACCGTGCCCCTCTGACGGCCGACTTACCCTGCTGTGCCCCTGGGGCCTCTGAACTTTCCTGCAGGCCCCTCTCTGTGAGGGTAGCAACTTTCCAGCATGCCCCTGTGGCCGTTGGTGGCACACGCGATCTTTCCCCTGGCTCTGGGAGGGGAGCTACCCGGGCGTACTAGAAATTTGGAACCGGTACAGGCAGGGGTATATTGAACATATTTCAAGCCCAAACAACACCAGGGGTTTTTCAGAAACTTCAATCTCTGTCAGAGGGGCGCTGCAGGGTAAGTCGTCCGTTAGAGGGGCACGCTGCAAATAAATCGAACGGTGAGGGGCATATCAAAAATTTTCCCAAACAAAAAAGAAACAAAAAAAAAATCCGAAAAAAAACTATGTTATGCAGAAAATTAAACTGAATACAGCTGGTGGCCGAAGGAGAGGAGCAATTGTTAATGGGTCGTTATCCTGTCCCATCCCTCTGTCTAGATCCGTCCGTCAGGGCTGCCCGGTGGCCCCTTATTTGTACATATTGTATGTTGAAATCCTTCATGTTATGATTCGGGCCGATCCTCTCATATCAGGTTTTCTGCTTCCCTCCGGACAAGCCCTGAAATCCGAGGCATTTGCTGATGTTTCAGTCGCAATTACACCGGTGTCCGATCAGGCCTTTCAAGCATTGAAACACAGAGTGGATCTCTTTTGTCAAATCTCGCAGGCCGCAGTCAACTCGTCCAAATCTTCAGTGCTAATTCCACCCGGGGTCCCTGCTTCCCAGTGGGGACTCCGAGTGGTGGTTCCCACCCAACAGGAACACTTGCTGGGTCACAAAATATCCTTTACCCCACAACTGATGACATATTCCTCACTAGCTCTGTTGTCAGTAAGAGAGGCGTTGCAACCATGGACTAAGCACAAAGGAGTCAGCCTGTTCGGCCGAGTGACTGTTTTAAATAATTCCGTTCTCTCTACAATCTGGTACCATAGAGCCATTTTTCAATTGGATGCTGCCTCCCTTCGAATGATGCGCAATCTATTGACTCATTACTTATGGAAGGAAGAAATGAATGATGACAATTTTCTGCCAAAAGTTGCTTGGGAAGTGATCACTCAAACCAAAAGAAATGGTGGCTTGTCATTATTAGACCCGGAGCGACAAATAGCCGCGCTGCTGGCGAGGTGGGTTCCATGGGCAATGGCGGCGGGTCCTTTGACAGCTTGGCGACAGTTGGCAGAATTCGAGATTTACACACACAGGAGCTGGAGCAATGTCAGACATCTGTGGCTATCGATTTTCTTTCCTTCGTATCTTAGGAAAAGAATGGGGGAAGGGATTTGGGCTGGTGTGCTCAAAGCCTGGAACCGGGTGCCACCTAGATTGCTTCAGCCCCCGCTTGTGATGGACCGCATACTCACTCAGCCCCTATTCGAAAATCCCAGTATTATCTCACAGGATGGCACAAGTTTCACTTTTTTCGGGCCAGGGGCTTTTGGGGATGCATGGATGTCACGCGATATGGGAACTCTTGTTGATATCTGGGATGTGCACAATTCTGATTGGAAACCTTTTTTAGACATTGCTCCTGCCCTCGTAGGCCTCTGGCATCAGAGGGAGCATTTGCTCCAACTACAACAGGCAGTTCCTCAAAACTGGGTTCAAACGTTGA
>BFEA01000033.1:3970790-3981240 GCA_003427395.1 Chara braunii
AAAAACTCCCCAGATTCCGCCCCCCCGTTTTTGAAGTTCTTATGTTTTTTTTTTTTGCGAGGGGGTAGGGGAGCCCCCCCCGACTCGAAACCTGCTTCCCTCTCCCAAACCCCCCTCCCCGATCGGCCACGGCAGCGGCCGAAAGAACTCGGCCGGACCGGCCGCGGCCGGGGGGGTCCCAACCTAGGCCGCCGGCCGCGGCTTGGGCCGAACCCGGCCGCGGCCAGCATGCAACATAGCCTCTGATCGCCTGGCCTTTGAAGCAAGCTTGATGTAGTCCTTCCCGCCGGAGAGGTTCTGGAACTTGTGGACCTTCTTGAATTGCTGCATCAAGTTGTCCCATTTCTTCCCACAGTCGACGCCCTCCCTCGTGATGCCCATCGTCTGCAACCTCGCCCGCACGTCTTCCCACTTCCACTCCCTCGTTTTCATGCGGGCGAAACTGGTGCCCATGCCAACGATGTACAAATCTTGATTCCTTTTTGCCCTGACGAGTGCGATCGTGTCACCCACCGACCAGAAGTTCCGACCGCCCTCGCCATCGCTCCGGCCGGTGTCGTCATCCATTTTCTTATTACTTTGAATTTTCGGAGCGGGACCCCTCTTCGCACTCGCACCGCCGTTCGTCACCTTCCTCCCAAGCGGCCTGATGTCTGGCAAATCGTCCTAGTTGCAATCGTCGTCGCCGTCAACGTCGTCACAACCCAGGGGCTCATCGAAAGCCGCCTTGTCACCTTCGTCCACGTGGAGCCGTTGCACCCCTCTCGTGATTGTCTTCGTTCCACCTTGCTTCAAGGCCTGCCTGCACTCTGCCCACAGCTGCCTGCCGTCACGTTGCACGTCCGCACCTCCCTCACGCGAATCCTCTAGTCGCTGCCGTCCTCAAGGAGTCCCGGATCCGCGTTGCGACGCCGCTCGTCGCGCATGCACCTCGTGCAAAACTGCGTCCGGGTACACTCCCTTTCACTGCACCCGTATCTCGCACCCCCGGCTACTCCTCACCCGTTTTTCCACTGCACGTATCTTGCGCAGAATCCCGACCCGATTCATCCTCCCTCTCAGCTTCTGCTTTCCTGTCTTGGCACCTTAACGCTTGCTCGCTTGCTGCGCCCGCTGCTGCCCGCCTCCTCCGCTCACTTCCCTTACCCCCGCAGTCGCCGATCCGGCCTGTCACTCAGCGCAGTGTGGCGACACTCGGCACTCCGACAACACTTTGCCGCGGCTCCGCCCCTCGATTTATGCACGTCTTCCGTGCGCAGGGGGCATGCAAATTTCCTTGTATCGTTCCAATTTTAACGGATGTCCCGAAGGACCCCTCCCAGTGGCAGGCACCCCACAGTGCTGCCAGCGCCTGATCGGGCCCAAGCAAAGCCAGCCGGGCCCGAGCTCAGGCCTGAATTTCAATGGTTCATGGTGCGTCGCTGAGCTAGGCCCATAGACCCTAGAAGTAAGCCCGACCCCGCATCTCAAGTTAAAACGGGGCGCGGCTTCGGCGCAGCCGCAAAAACAGTTTGTAAATACACTTCAGGCAGCCCCGCGAATACAGCACACTCTACGTGACCATACATTAGGCCCGATATCTCGTCTCAGAACGGGGCGCGAGTAAAACAAAAAATGTACGGAAAAAATTAAGGAAAAGAAAGTAGAGGCCCCGTCGCGGCTACCGGGCCCGATGCCCGTCCCGTGGGCCAGGCCCGCCACCGCATCCTTTACCAAAACCGAGGGGGATAGCCCTACCGGGCCCTCGACTCCTCAGTTTCGCCTTGCGCCGTTTGCTGCCGCAACATCGACGCCCGCTGGCCTCGATCCCAGAGCCTCCACCGTGTCAACCCAGTATCATAACCTATAGGGCTAAGCCCAAGCCTGAGACCAACATCTGCGGAGTGCCATACAAGGTGGTGCGGTGCTGCGCTCAGGGCCAAGGAAATTGGCTTGAGCCCCATCTCTACCTACAACCGTGCGCGCGGCCACCCAGCGTCTCCGCCGACTTACCAGGCTGTACCACGGCCGCCACTCGCGCCACTCCGCGCGCCAAGACCTACCGCAGTCACACTGTCGCCGTCGTTGCCGGCGTCGAGGTCGTCCCCCGTGCGCACGCGTAACTCAGTCAAACATACCGACCAAAGACAAATGTATCTAAATCCTAGTCTAATCAAGAATAAACAAAAATAAAAATAAAAATAAAGATAAAGTAGAAACGAACCGGCCGGCGTCCGCGCCGACTCTATGATCAACGATAGAAATGGAATCATGCGCGCCTCAAACCTGCGCGCCCACGTACTCCCTATTGTAGTCAACCATCCAGTCAACGTAATCACAGACACAGCCGCGCCTAGCGCGGTATACTTAAACTTCGAACCAGAACTATCTCCTGTCGCTTGCACAAACCAGGGCGGATACCCTTGTAAGGGTATTCGCACTGACAACTTACCGGACCATATTAAGCAACGTCCCTGTCGCTTCGCAAAATCGAAAGGCTATCAGATTACCCAAAATGCTGACGAAAGAGGGACCAGTCTAATTAATCGAGAATTTTGGGGCAAAAGCCTCCACCCATCTGTACTTACCCACCGGTACACCACCAACATATCACTGGGTCTTTAGTTATCCCTTCTCTTTTTAGGATGAACCTCCCCAGGACCTCTTTTAAAACACCTACATTTTGAAGATGAGTCTTCTAACAAAACCATATCAGCCCCTTTTTCCAAAAATCTGAAGGGGTCTTAATCCATAAAACTTATTCAGTCATGGAGGTCACTGCCGCAGACTAGACCGTTTGCAGCCTCCAATAAGGTTAGTGAAGGGTCCCTAACGCCGGCGGGTCTCCCTACCGCAGGGCACCTTTACTAACCCTTTTTGTGACTAGGCAAACAAGATTGCTGATTCTGGCGGTTTGTCCCTTACCCTCCGCCGCGCACAAAACCACTTGTGATTCATAACCAAGGGCCAAGACATGAGGGGTTTCTGATTCTGGCGGGTTTCCCGGCCGCAGAAGACGGCCCCACCGGCATCTGAGAACCAACAAGGTAGAATTCGCCGATTCTGGCCGAGGATAAAATTCTTCCCAAATCTTCTAGGCAAACATGGTCCTTTTCACCAGACTTTATCACTCATCAGTCAGCTTACCATGCTAAAAATCTTTTTAGCCACCTCTGATTCTGCAAAGGTGCCTCTCACAATAGGTCTCACAGTCATCCCTTTTCTCTCTAGGACAAGCTTTCACACGACCTTTTTAATACTATCCGCTTTTCCAGAAACCAAGGGGTCTCATTACAGAACAAAACACCCCCTCTTCCAAAAATCACGAGGGGTCTCATCACAAAACCAAACATCCCCCCTTTTTTCAAAAATCTATGGGGGTCTCATTATGGAACAAACATCACTGAGAGACCATCTTATGGGTCCTCATCACATTCAACCAACCAACAATCAGCATGGCAAGCGTTTTGAGCCTCATGGGCTCGTAAATCCTCTAAAATCCTCACAACTTTTCACAAACACACTGCGCTCCCTCCCCTTATAATCTGCCCCATCAGCTGCCCATAGGCAGGTCGCACGAGTATACAAAGGAGTAGGCAACTTTACATGTCACATAGTCACACATCTTTCACACAAAGCCAACATTCATCAGGATAAAACCCCACAAGTGAGAGTGATAGTGATCGTCACAAAAACCAAACCTCGTAGGGTCTCCACTCAATATGTACACCAGGATAAAATGTCTCTCTCAAAAACAACATAGGTACCCAGCCCTCACGTCCTACCCTGCTGAGTAGCCCATGTCTCGAACACACGGGTACCTCGGAATATACTCAATCATACACAAAGCTCAAATCACGCAATCTATTCCAATCGTACACGCCAACATATCATACATCTGGACGCGACCATCTAAACCACACCAAAGGAAGAAACAATTGGTTCGTCCAGTACTACAATCTGCTTATGTACAGGTGGGCAAGCTAGTCGTGCCTACATCTAAATATGCACATTTCTAGTTCCGCCTCTTTATACGCGAAACTCTGATCCTACTGACGTGTAGGCAACCAGTTTCCACTCACTTATTGCCTCCTGGCCTCACCTATATGGCTGAGCATTACCCTTATCTACAGCCCAAGTTATTTTACGGGACCATGATTGCGAGAGTTTCCCTCCTACCTGTTTTCCCTCTCCCGCAATCAACTCCCATTGTCTAAGTCGTTTGTCTCCAGCTGAGCCTAGACTATATCGGGCCGGTTGCGTCTCTTCCCTTATCATTCCTTTCCTTTTCTTCCCTTCGGGCTCGTCCCGCTTCCTTATACCTGCGAGGCGTATGGCCCGTCTTTCCGCAGTAATTACATACAATTCTCGACCACTGCTCTCGCCGCCTCCTACTCTTCCGACTTGCCCAACTAGACGCCGGTACCATCTTCTTATCCCCACTTTCTCCCCTAGGATCGGGTGCAGCGGGAGGTTGGACTACCCCAACTTCTTCCTGGCTTTCTTGCTTTTCTTGCCCTTTCCTGCTTGGAATGTCAGTCGTCCTCTCGCAGGTAGGGATCACAACATTCTTTGCCTTCTTCTGCACCTCTCCTTTCTTGGCAGGTGACTCACGTTTTCTCCCTTCACCCCACCTATGATTCCGCTCGCTCGCCTTACTATCCTTCCGAGGCTCATCTTCCACACCTTCAGAGGTGCCAGCCCCCAATCCATCTATCCTCTTGCCAGCCTCATCCCTTTCATAGTCTCTTAACGTCTTTCTTCTCCTGGCTTCGCGTAGGATGTGGCAAAGGTACTGATCAAAATCTTCTCCCACAAAATTCTCTCGTATCTTATCCCATATAAGTCCTCCCGTCCCGCGGATCAGGTCTCGCTGCTCTTCACTCGTAAAGTGCATAAGGAAGAAAAACCACCGGTCATGTTCAGATAGTCCCCAAACCTTATGGGAAGCGCGCTCATACTCCACCAGAAAATGCCTTGCTGACTTGTAGTCATATCGATCCATCTTCTCGAGGTCCTCTCTGGTCAACTGTTCCTCTCCCAGTCGGTACTTACTCCTCATGCCATTATAAAACTTCTTCTATGATAACCCTCCTTTCCTGATCACTTCACCAACATCCTCCTGTAGGTCAATATGGATATACCTTATGACCTCCTCCATCATCTGCTCCTCATTCCACTCACACTGGACCGCTATCTGCTCAAACTTGCTAAGGAAGCTAGAGACATGGTTACCGTCGAAAAAGCCGATCTCAACCTTGGGCATGTTGTCCTGCTCCCAGTCTCGCATGCTGAGAAAGTCAACAAACTTCTCGGCCTCAATCCTTCCTTGAGGGCCCTCCATCTCGGGTTCCTTCGACCCCATCACCCGTCGAACAAACAACGATCAGTTAGGGTCGGGAGCTGAGATGAACCACGTACCAAAATACAGAACCTATCCTACTAAACTTACCCTTACACTGACCTTTGCAATACCATAAGTCGCGTATATCTTATACTGGCAAGGTTCCTCAAGGCTAATTATAGGCAGACAGTAGTGGTCACTACGACAATAGGTAGCGAGAGGCCTATAGTCAAGTCTGAAGAAGAGCACTTTAGTAGACGGTAAAAGGCTCCTTCTATCGGTCCACTGCTGCCCGTAGCCCATCATAGTCTTCAATTTCCTCATTTGGATAATGAGAAATGACATATACGTCAACTATATTGGCCATGTTCCTGAGCCACTGACTAGAGGGCGAGAACTTCGAGTCTAAGTACAGACCATATATCAGCTCACATGTATAACGTCCATACTCCCAGTCTCGCACCCTCATAGCGGCTCCGGCTGCCGCTCCTACCCTTGCTGGTCCACCAAAGCTCTTCTCTATGAGTAAGTTAGGCAGGGTGACTCGCAGCGGAGCAAATGGAAGTGCGAACTCTCCAGCGCACTTAACCTCTACATGGGTTAGTACTCGCTCTTCCCCTTCACGGGACACTTCTCTCGCACACTTTGTTGCAGCAGCCTCGACTACCCTCAAAGGCTTAGCAAGCAGGCTCCCATGCCCAAGAGCCAACTCTATCCCATGCTCGACCCAAAAGGTGGCTGAGGCATACAGGGTCACCTTTACAGTTGCGCATTCCTGCTGATCATCGAACCCAGACTCGATCCAGACAAAGATGTCCGTGCCCATCATCATGCCCCACCATGACGAAATGTACTCTTCTTCTCTGACCCGCCTGGGTAAAGACACCTCGAGCCCTCCCTCTTTCTTAACCGGCCCGAGCATACGCGGGTCCTCCCTTGCATAAGGCATCCTAAGTTGCCTTTGCTTTGTTTGGGTTCTGCCCATCACAGACAAACGTCCAACATGCGCCTTCCGTTATTAGACTGACTATCCCTGTTCCTCTGGGAGGAGCGACTCAGCCATACAGACTCGATGGCCAGCCATGAGACAAGTGATGGACTAGAGACATTCATATAAACTTTTAGAGGCTGATAAGATCCCAAATATAATCCCAATAGAGTACCCTACACGAAATACCCCTAAACAGGATATCTACTCAGCCACGTATCCTCACATACTTAGACATAACCTAGGCTGGCTAGCATCAATTACTACCTTAGGCTACCACTTCATTAAAGGTGGGCAAATTAGTCTAAGGGTTAGCTCTTTCATTGCTACTCCAACTCCCTCTAGGATTAGATGTCCTTTACGTAAAGAAGGTATCACCCAGACTCGCTACGCCCCGTAGCAGAACATCCACTTAGAATCTAAACTCAAACATGTAAGTCGATGCAAGTAATATCCTTCATCTTTCCTTAACCTACTTCTCCTCAAGGTGCACAGACGATTTCTAACCTGCCACCTAAGAGAGGGTCTATATCTTCGGCTCTTAATAGAGGAATATTATCTCACTCTTCCTTAGCTCCAGTCTGCTGCAACCGTATTACAATGCTTTCCCAATCACTCAAGTGACTCTTATGGCAGTCAAAAGGGGTACACCAAAGGGCTAACTCTCGCAATAGCCACTCTTAACCTTAGCCGCGTCAAGCACGCAAAGCACCGCCCAGACCTGCCAACTATTGAATCAGAAAAATTACCAATCCCAAATACTGTCGTGCTGGTCAAAGTCGGTGAACCCAGAATCAAAACCCTTATCACCCTCAAGTCACTCATACCATATAAATCCAAATCAGGTAACGTCAATCAAAACCGCGTTGCTTAACCCTCACTTTACGCTTCTTATTCAGCACTGTCTGCTACCAGCCATTCTGCGCAAACCAGTCGATAAAGCAGAAATGGTCACTTCGCCTGAATCATCAACCCGCCTCGAATCTAGATCCGAATTTTTAAAGACCTCTCAGCTCTACGACACTATCAATCGATAGTCAAGATGTCAACTGATCACTCATATCGTCCTAACGAAACTTCTCATTTGCCTTTTTTTTTTTCTTCTCACTTCCAATACCCGAATGTCGTTCCACCAGGGACAACGGTAGGCAACCGTTATCCCCGGCAACGGCGCCACCTATCGAGCGCATCGGTCCGGCACCGCACCAGGGCAACGCGGGACCCTCCCGGCCGCATCACGCAGGAGTAGGTTTAAAAATCCTTCGTCGCAAAATATACATGGAGCTTCCACAACCCGCTCCGGCCGAGTGCGCCAGCCATAACTCTCGCGAGCCCCTACGACAGGATAGGGCCTACGCGAGGCACGGCTTACCTACACCTTACGAGAGTTGTCACCTTCCTTCGCTGGGCGTATCCCCGCCGAACTACCAGTCCACAGTACGAAAGCTAATCAACTGCAATCGCAGAGGTGGACCAGCCGAGGGCGTTTCTCGTTCGCTGTAGCATAGGGGGCACGTGCGGTAATACGACTCTATCGGACCCGCACGCGAATCGTCATCTTGGGGGGCTGAAGTCCCACGCGGGATTTGATGTCGGTCGACTAGGACGCATCGCACACACCACGCGCACTCCACTTTACAAACACACAACAACACATATACGAAACGACACAACACAAACAACGAGACAATGCTCCAAGCCCCTCAGTAGCTAACCCATAACTTTCTAATGCGGAAATCAAACAGGCGTAGCGTGCGAGACTTAGTATAAAACTGCGCGGACGCAGGGCTAACTTGTATCGATTCGCAATGCAAGCATACGCAAGCGGTCGCAATGATGGCGTACTATGTAGTACCCATACTTACTCGGCCCTCGTTAATCTTGAGGGTCGCGTTCGACACTCAAGTGTCGGCTGACACGTGCCTTGAGGGTTAATCTCTCCACGCTGGACAACCGCCATGCGCGGTTGAAGACCACGCCCTCTTCAGCACCCTGTGCAGAGGGGTTGAGTAGACAACTTTAAGCTGTCGTGGCGGTCGAACATCAAGGGGTTTGACTTTGACGGCTGCCACGGACTATAGCATCCAACTATAAAAACTCCAAAGAGCAAAAGATAACAGAGGGTCTTCCTTTTCTCTCAAGACATAATCCGGTTAACCCTTATGCATAATTGCAGTAGGCCTCTCGAATACTTAGGGCACTTATAAATATATAAGGATTAGTTGTATAGGACGATCACTTCTCACAGTCACAGTGGGGCTCCTTTCAACTATATAAGTATGTAATCGCAGGCAATCACATCCAGAGTCTGAACCACAACCATACCTGCAATCACATCAACGAGTCAAATCAACAGCCCACACACTACATGGAGTCAACCCCAACCACCTTCGACGCTCATACCCCTCGCTTTAGCCATGCAAGCCCCAAACCTCATGTCCAACCACCCTTAATTAAATACTCAGCACCTTTGTTAAATGGCCATTCAATAAAAGTCCGGGTGAAACCTTAATAAAACAACGAAATCACCAGGGCTAAAGCCTTTTAGGTTGAGTGTGGAGGAAGAGTTGAAATTGAGTCGTAGACTGACGAATCGACAACCGACCTGTTATTAGTGATAACAGAAGATGATCCTCAAGGGATCAAGATGAATCTAGTCCTGAACTTGAACCAAACGATCAAGAGGACTTGTAACACATGACAGGTCAATGCCCCAGGCTAAACCTATAAGTCCATGAAGAACATGTTATTCATTAAAATAATACAGTATTTTCTAGATAATACATTTTCGTTCGAGAAACAGGACGGCAGTAGACGAGGCTGACGAAAGAGATCTTCATTATCAATCAATATACAATGCATTAGAGTCATTGTACAGTGGATAAATCCCGAACACATTCATTTCCTTTCGACAACGTTGTTCTGCACAAGTTCAACTACCGAAGTCGGATACATCCTAATTAAACTGACACTCATTCGGACATTGACTATGAAGATTCGCGTACTAAATGTTCAAGCCCTCCCTCTAACGCTCCCCTTGGAAGGGATGCATAGGAGTGACATGAAATTGATTTTTGTTGAGACTCAAACGAACGCATAGGAGTGACACGCAAAAGCTTAGGTCTTTTCAGAAGTTAGATCGAATATTAGGATATTACATTCGAATCAAATTGTGTAAAATTATCAGATGCTGAAAGTGATGACAAGGACTATGTGTTTGAGGACCTTATTACAATTCGGCAAGTAAATATTATCCTCAAGACAATTAACAAGTTGAAGTCATAACATCAACTGATGACAAACAAAGAAACCTAAACTTTGTGAAGTTTCGATACCAAATACAATGGACACATCAGAAGTCAGATTGAATATGAGTAGGATACATCCGAATCAAACTGTGTACAAAATCTGATAGTCATTGTTATTACTTTCAACATCTGATAATCTGTACACAGTTTAATTCGGATGTATCCTACTCATATTCAATCTAACTTCTGATAATGTGTTTAAGGACCCTATCACAGTTCCGCAAGTAAATATCCTCATTGACAAGACAATTAACAACTTGAACTCATGACATGAACTGATGACAAGGCTTAGCAAAGAAACCTAAACTTTGTGAAGTTTCGATACCAAATACCATGCATTGGACACATTAGGAGTCACTACTATCACTGATACAGTACACAGTTATTTTGAAGACAATTGACAACTTATGATAACCTCATTCAGAAGCGAAGAAAAATGAAAAATAGAGCGGGTCACCCAGTCGACATATTAGGAAGTCATAACTGTTGCAATAGTTTCAAAAGTTTCCACTGAGCAGGTACATAATCATTCTCGAGACAATTGAGAACTAAGTCTTGAAAACTGACAACAGTTGCATGGTCAATATATTTTGCATTTATAAGATTTACTTCAAAAGTTTCGAATAATGAAATTGTTGGCAATGCTATCCAAATTAAATGAATACTTACTAAGGTATGAAATGTCAACTACACCTTGCAAAACTGAGCCAAACTTTTTACATAACCAACAGTTTGAAAGGCTAGAACCTAGGATGAATAAAAAACCCTCAGTACCTTACATTATGAAAATTTTAACTAATGTGATATTCAAACACAAAACTTTGAAAATTT
>BFEA01000033.1:4040731-4093173 GCA_003427395.1 Chara braunii
TTGACATACATGAAAGAACATTTCTCTCTCGAAGAATCTGACGGATACATCCATATGGATATGGATGTATCCGTCACAAAATACAATAGAGAGAGAGAGAGAGAGATGAAAGGGTATACGCACGGGTAGCGACGCATGGCCCAATCGTCACAATGGGATCATTTTCGTGTACCTTCTATCTCTGCGTATATTAGCCTCTTGCCATCGTGTTCAGCCCAACGAAACCGTCGATGCCAGCCCATAACGGTCTTCCATGCCTTAGTTCCTATATGGCTCTTCAATATAGGGCGGATATGTCCGGCCTGCATCCAAAACCAAATACATTTCTACTTCGGATACATCCTTCTATGTGGTGTGTTGGAAGTCATTAACGATATACTGAGGGTTATATTTCACTGCTTAACGAATTGGTTTTTAAATAGCACACAGAATAATGTACTATTTTAACGAATAACATGTTAAGGAATAATCCCCATATCACGATCTCACTCAAGAATCATCCTAGTTAACTATACCTAAGCCTACCTCTAAGCAAGTGTCCAAAGAAAGGTAGACTCATGGCGAAATCTCCCCTATTTTAGGGTGGATCGCCAGAATCACCACCTATCAAAATATAATGTATCTCCTTTAAACTAAGAAAATTTCGGCAGCGCTTCCCGTAGGAAAAGTGTCTTTCCAGAATTTATATAGGCTCAAATATGGAAAACAAAAATAATCTCTGACTCTGAAAAGTCAAATTTTGTCTAACTCCTTGAATTAGTAGAAATTTGGGCAGCACTCCCTTTAGAAAGGGAGTCTTCCCATATTTATACTAAGTCAGATATGAACTCAAAAGAAAACTTGAGTTCAATTTTAGACCTGATTTAACTAACTCCTTAGTTTCTTAGAAATTTCCGCAGCACTCCCTCTAGAAAAGTGCTATTCCAAAATTGATATTAGGCTAAGTTCAAAACTTGAGAATAACTTTGACTTCTCAAAGTCCAATTTTGTCTAACTCCCTGAATTAGTAAAAATTCGGACAACACTCCCTTTAGAAAGTGAGACTTTCCTGAATCCTACTAAGTCAGATATATGGAAAAGACAAGTTGAATTCTGACAAGTCAAAAGTTGACTAACTTCTTGGATTTGTAGAAATTTCGGCAGCGCTTCCCGTAGCAAAAGTAGCTTGCCAAGATTTATACAAAGCCAAGTATAAAAAAGATCTCAGAAAATGCAGGAATTGACCTAAGTAAAAAAAAAGTTATTACAGAAAATGCAGGAATTGACTCTAGCTCCTATGACTCCAGCACATGGCGAGCAATTAAAGCAACTATCTATAATACTGAAATCCAAACAAAATAGTCATCTTACTCAGTCGCATGCAAACCAAACCACAAAGGTAAGTACTCTCATCATCCCAAGTTCATTCCATATAGATAGTTCATGAATCTTTAAGTCCTTGAATCCTTATACCCATCTTACATAAGACGTAGAGCTGGACCATTCGCCATGGAAACAATGTCCAACTTGTCTTTATGATATACACAAACAGGTTGCACAACTACTTCTCTCTTTTTTTGGGCAACTGACTAGGCCATTCGCCATGGAAACAATGTCTAGTCGCCCTGAGCTGTTTAATATCCAAAATTTTAGTATTTCTCTGACTTTATTTTCAAAAGAAAAGACAAATATGGGCAGGAGACTGAACCATTCACAGAAGAAACAATGTTCAGCTTGCCCAGACTATTTCCATTTATACTTTGTATTTTTCCTTTTCTCTTCTTAATGATATGGCTTAACGCTGGACCATTCACAGTAAAAACAATGCCCAGCTGCCAGCTCACATGCAAATATACATAAAGTACTTTCCTTTATACTCAGTTTAATTTAGGTGCGTGGTTTTCAGGCTAAACCATTCACCATGGAAACAATGCTTAGCCTTAGACCAAAAATCCTCCCTCAGAATAAACAAGAATTTAAACTCCTTCAATCAGGCAAACCCTCAAAGTTAACTAGAGTAAACAGACCATTCAGAGTAGAAACAATGTCTGGTCCTCCAGGAAACAACTCGATAAACATAGCAACCAGGTCATTCACAGTAGAAACAATACATGGTCCTTCCGAAAACAACCAAATAAACATAGCCCTGAGCCATTCACGGTAGAAACAATGCTCAGGCTTTGGTTGACCCTTCCAAACACATGCAAAACTGCCTTCCTCCCACCTTCCCCCAATTTATACCTTAGTCCGCTTTCAGTCAAAACAAAAGAGAAACTTAAACTTTACTTTTACACATTCCTTCCATTCAGTCTGATTGGGTCCTGAAGGGAAAACAAAAACCATAGGGACAATCTCATGCATACAACAGTCATACAGCAGGGGGATAAACAAACATGGGTGGTAGTAGGTTGTACAGATGGAAGTGGTTTACCTGACGATTCCCTGCCTCCAGAACTCCTCCTGAGTACTGGCAGGGCTCCCGCAATCGGTGGGTGGACTCCCCACAGAGTCTTGACGCAGACCTACGGGTTGCAATCCCGCCTGCCGCCTTCCTCTCAGAACAGGACCAGACTTACAGTAAGAAGGGCAGGAGAAGAAATATTTTAGACTCTCAGATCCAAGAGGGGTGCTCTCAAGCTCACTGGAGAGGGTCTTGATACCTTGGATCGCCTGAGGGCCCCGCAATGATGGCCAAAACAAAACCAGTTGGGTCAACTCCGAAGTCAAACCTGCCAAATCAAATCTTTGCTGGCCTCGTAAGTCCTGACACTAATCTCCCTTCTTGTCCTGCCCGATCACTTCCCCAAGTCTCAATACCTCTCCTCAGCCCGATCGCTGCCGCACAACAGCCTGAAGCAACCTGTAGCGGCCAACAGCACCCAGCCGCAGCTCGCAACAGTCTCGCCTTTCACCAGTCCCTCACCCACACACACCGAGAACACAGTCCGCAGTCTCTCCCTTTCGGTGAGTTCAGTCCGCCCGCGAGCTCGTGGCGGAGGGGCATTGGCCACTAGCAAGTCCGCAGATCCTTCACACCTCTCGCTCCATTCTACCCAGATGGTCGGGCAGTCTACGGCTCAACTCCCAAATCTTCCAACCGGATTCATACCGCTCTTCATGATAGGACGAGCAACGCGTCAGCCGACAAGGTGGGTTCTCGAAGCCCGCAGCCAACCAGCAGCCACTCCCTTAATTCAGCAACGGTGTTTTGGCCAGACAACCGAGGCTTCCGGTTCGCTGTTGTTCCCTCTTTCCCTTGCTTTAGCTGGAGAGTATGGCCTTTCCTTAAGCGGTCCGTTCGCGGCTTGCTCCAACGCTTCCACAGGTAAGTCCTCAAAGTCGTGACTCGCTCCCATCCACTCCACTCGGCAGGTTGAGCCATACACCTATCAACCAGCGACTCGGTTGGAGTTAGCTCGTTCAATGGGCTAGGCCGCTCAAACGGCTAACGCTAAGCCTGCAACTTCGTCACTTGCACAATACGGCTCGGTCCTGGCAACGAGTCAGCAACACTGCCGAAGCGGGGTAGCAGCGATAGGATACCCGTAAGCCCGGCCAAGTCCGATGTCCTCTGCGACCCCGTTCCCCTTGCACGTTCGGCAGTCACTTAGCTATAAGTCGGCTGCCATCTCTGTCTGTACGCGCCTTCACCTTCATAAGGAGTCAGGTACGTGTCACGACCCCACCCCTTCTGTACCTTGCTCCTTCTTTGCTCTCTCCTCCCTAACTCCTACTACAGTCCACCGTTTGCCGTTCCGTCTCCGCCACTACGTTCGCCCTGCCCCAAAACGTCTACCTTGAACTTCGTCTCGGTGAAATCGGTCAAGACATAACCGAGATACACCCGTTTCCTTTCCCTCTCCAACGTGCACGCACCTGGCGCGATTCATCGGCCAGGTTCACCCGCCTCCTTTCCTTCTTACAACTCCGAACTTGTCTACTAACTCCTAAATCTAACCCCAAATCCCCCATTGGAACTACAGTCAAGCTCATTCCAGAGAATGAGCGACACCCCTGTCGTTAGGTAAGTCGCCAGCCTCCCAGTTGGCCATACACCACTTCCTTCTATAGGATCTGCAAAGTCGAATGAATCTTCCATCGGGACAGGGCCAGATACGTCTGCCAGGTAAGCTCTTTCCCAACGCCCCCGTTTCTTACCCTTTTCTCCTCCTTCGACTTTCCCCGTCGGCCTCCCGCTCCCCGTAACTAACTGTACTCCCCCTATTAGCGATAGGATGGTCAAAATCGAACGAATCTTCGACTAAAACGTGTCCCGATGCATTCGGCGCCTCGCCATTTCTCCCCTAGTGCAGCCTACAATCTGCATAGCGCCAAATTCGCTCCCTCTCATCAAAATCCAACCGCGCCATTGAACCCGCGATGTTCCGAAACTCCTATTCAACCTTTTAATTCGCCCGATTCCCTACAGAATCGAGCAAAATCTCCACTTTTCCGCTCCTGCCATATCCGCCATCACCATCTCTCCACGCAGCTATTTCTCTTACTAGCTCTAAATCTAATCAACTAATCTCAAAACTAACTACCCCATCGAAATCGCCTACCTCAGAAATCCTCTGATTTGCCCCCTTCCCCGCCCGTTTCCATCGAGTAACGGGCGGGCCCTTCGTTTCCTCCCTCGCTTCTCCCCCTCCTCCGCCATAGCCTCTACGCACTACCTTTCTTACTAACCTCCTATTACACTAACTTTTCACTAATTCTGACTTCATAGTCCTACTCGCAGCCACCCGAAACCCCCATTTTGGGTCTTCCCCCGCCCGTTTCCGTGGGGAAACGGGTGAGATCTTCACTTTGCACTCTTCCCCTCGGCACTTCGCCATAGCTCCCGCGCAGACCTTCTCCTACTAACCACCGATTTTACTAATCTAACCCCGTATCTGACTTCACCATGCAGCTCGCCCGGGGCCAAAACTCCGGGATCGCCTCTCTCCCCGCTCGATTTCATCACGGATCGAGCGGGCTTCGCAATTTTCTCCCCACCATCTCTCACTTCGTCGCGCATGCACCTCGCGCAAAACTGCGTCTGGGTACACTCCCTTTCACTGCACCCGTATCTCGCACCCCCGGCTACTCCTTCTCACCCGTTTTTCCACCGCACGTATCCTGTGCAGAATCCCGGCCCGATTCGTCCTCCCTCTCAGCTTCTGCTTTCCTGTCTTGGCACCTTAACGCTCGCTCGCTTGTTGCGCCCGCTGCTGCCCGCCTCCTCCGCTCATTTCCCTTACCCCCGCAATCGCCGATCCGGCCTCTCACTCAGCGCAGTGTGGCGGCACTCGGCACTCCGACAACACTTTGCCGCGGCTCCGCCCCTCGATTTATGCACGTCTTCCGTGCGCAGGGGGCATGCAAATTTCCTTGTATCGTTCCAATTTTAACGGATGTCCCGAAGGACCCCTCCCAGTGGCAGGCACCCCACGGTGCTGCCAGCGCCTCGAGCCCAAGCAAAGCCAGCCGGGCCCGAGCTCAGGCCTGAATTTCAATGGTTCATGGTGCGTCGCTGAGCTAGGCCCATAGACCCTAGAAGTAAGCCCGACCCCGCATCTCAAGTTAAAACGGGGCGCGGCTTCGGCGTAGCCACAAAAACAGTTTGTAAATACACTTCAGGCAGCCCCGCGAATACAGCACACTCTACGTGACCATACATTAGGCCCAATATCTCGTCTCAGAACGGGGCGCGAGTAAAACAAAAAATGTACGGAAAAAATTAAGGAAAAGAAAGTATCAAGGCCCCGTCGCGGCTACCGGGCCCGATGCCCGTCCCGTGGGCCAGGCCCGCCACCGTGTCCTTTACCAAAACCGAGGGGGATAGCCCCACCGGGCCCTCGACTCCTCAGTTTCGCCTCGCGCCGCTCTGCTGCCGCAACATCGACGCCCGCTGGCCTCGATCCCAGAGCCTCCACTGTGTCAACCCAGTATCATAACCTATAGGGCTAAGCCCAAGCCTGAGACCAACATCTGCGAAGTGCCATACAAGGTGGTGCGGCGCTGCGCTCAGGGCCAAGGAAATTGGCTTGAGCCCCATCTCTACCTACAACCGTGCGCGCGACCACCCAGCGTCTCCGCCGACTTACCAGGCTGTACCACGGCCGCCACTCGCGCCACTCCGCGCGCCTGTCTCTTATACACATCTAGATGTGTATAAGAGACAGTGCCAAATCAAATCTGCCACTCGCGCCACTCCGCGCGCCAAGACCTACCGCAGTCACACTGTCGCCGTCGAGGTCGTCCTCCGTGCGCACGAGTAACTCAGTCAAACATACCGACCAAAGACAAATGTATCTAAATCCTAGTCTAATCAAGAATAAACAAAAATAAAAATAAAAATAAAGATAAAGTAGAAACGAACCGGTCGGCGTCCGCGCCGGCTCTATGATCAACGATAGAAACGGAATCACTCGTGCCTCAAACCTGCGCGCCCATGTACTCTCTATTGTAGTCAACCATCCAGTCAACGTAATCACAGACACAGCCGCGCCTAGCGCGGTATACTTAAACTTCGAACCAAAACTATCTCCTGTCGCTTGCACAAACCAGGGCGGATACCCTTGTAAGGGTATTCGCACCGACACCGCTCATGATCGGCAGAGTGTTCCTTCCCACGAGGATCACAGGTAACCCTAGAGTGAGGCCAAAAATTTCCCCACGTGACCAGGCAAATAAAAGGCAAAAAAACAATCCACCACTCGTCATCTCGCCCAGACAGAGAGTACTACCCTTCGGGCCCACTGCGAGGCAAGATGAAGCGATGGGTATGAACCCACCTAGGGATATCAGACGAGAAGAAGGTGCTGCCCGTAACCCCATGAAAAGCAACCAGCAGCAAGATGCTCCGTCAACCAGCGGAAGAAGGAACAATGAAGGGAAACGGGACAGGCCATGCGCTAGCACACCGAGCGTCGGTCGACAGAACAGTAGAGGGCAGCACATGCCTTCACAGGGCAACTCTACTATCTCCACTGCCAATTCTACGAGAGAAGGAATGGCAAAGAAGGGAAGCACGAGCCACAAGAAAGGGAGAAAAGGGGTTATTGAATCCCCATGACGCATGCATTTGTCTGTCTTTCCACATGGTCGATAATTTGTCGATTTTTTTCTTGGGTTTTTTTCTTTACTTTATTTTCTTTTTTCTGTTTTGATTCTTTTTTTAGGCTTTTTACATATCGCGTTTGACACCGCTGCCACCCCGGAAGTACTGGCCATTCACGAGTGAATGACTCCCTCATCAAGGTGTTGTACGATGCGCAGGTTGAAGGATTCAAGCCCAACGAGGGAGGAGGATGGGTTACCCTGCCCTCCGAAAGAACAGCCTAGAGAACAAGAAAACAAGAGAAGAAGGAATCCGTCCACGTCAGGTACACAAGCAAGCTCATGGAGGCCGCTCCACTCAGGAGGATTGTCTTGGAAGCGCTGCAACAAGTCGTCAGTGATAGATCGAAGGATTGGCTGGATGAGGTCGTCATAGGGTGGCACTATGACGAACCACTTGGATTTAAGCTGCAAACCTGGCAAGGTCTTCAAGAAATTCAAGTTGGCGGAGTGGGAGGCAAGCTACAAGCCAGACTACTGCAGGTGCGGAGATGGGAGGCATGCGGATTTCCTCAGTCCTTCTTCCATCAGGCTATTACCAAATGAGGGTTATCTGCATGTCATCACCTCGGACACCGGAATTACCAACAACGGGCGCCTGCAACTGATGCTCAATGCCGGCCTCAACCACATACCCATGAGGGCGTTGGATGAAGACTACGCAGTCGGAGAGCTAGAGGACGCACTGGACAAGCTACTGACGACAAAGGAGTGTGACACGGAACTATCCATGGGGGAAGAAAGGCGAGTGAAGAGCATCGCAATGGAGAACATCAAGTGTCGCATCAGAGACTATCACATGGGGCACATGCACATAGCGGGAGAATCCATCAACATCGTTGCGGTCAGGAAGGAGATCGAATGGCTGACATGAATGTATCTAGTCTGCCCGATTGACAATGCACCGCACACGCCTACGTTCATCTGCATCAACTTCATTCGAAGATTGGCGCTAGAGCGACTATCTGGCCCTGACTTCGTCTCACTCCCGCAGACACCTGATGAAGTAGGCACAAGAATATTAGCACAGGCCAAGGCCTTCGCGCCTTCCAGACACTTCGAGGACAGAATGCCATTACCTCATCTGATGACGGTCTACAAAGTGCACAAGGAATCCTTCAAGTGGATCACCAATACCGCAGGCTCAGTACTTTCGCACATCGCAGACATCTGCGACTGCCTACTCAAGCTCCTAGCGGTAGACGTACAAGTACTGTGTGCCAGCAGGAGTAATGAGGTGATGGCGGAGCACGGCATGAGACCAAATTATTGGTGACCTATCTCTTCAGTAGGGGAGTTTGTGGCTAATCTCTCGCGGAACGTGTACTCCATCTACACCGGAGACATCACACGATGCTTCGAAGCCATACCAACGGACAACTCAGACGATGGGCTGATCTCCGCGATCAAATTTTTCGTAAAAACGGCAATGGAATGGAGGAGATCGAGGACTGCAAGAGACGTCGCTGCCATCACCATCGCCGCCAACGATTCGCTGCATCCTAGCTGAGTGGATGAGGAACAAGAGAGGGAATATGAAAAACTCTACTTTAGGGAGAGGGATATCATTAGGATCTGCGAATGGCTTGTGACCAACGGGGTTGTGCAGATGGGGGACAGAGTATGGCGCCAAGTTCTGGGCATCCCAATGGGACTTGCCTACTCTCCTGCCCTATGCGATGTGTATTTTTTTAAGTATGAGTTTGAACTGATTTTGCGCTTAGTAGAGAACCAGGATTGGCAGGTCGTGAAGTGCTTCGAAGACACGTATAGATACATTGATGATTTGTGTTTTCTTTTAATAACATGATAATTAAGGAGTTTCTCGGCAGGGATGTCCCTGGCCCCGACCATGTCTCAGGGTTCTACCCGCACCAATTCATCAAAGTAAAGGAGACAACCACAGTCAAGATCGATGGGCAGGGACTGGTCGCGAACTTTCTAAACATTATGTTATCCATCGCATCTACCACAGATGGCACGTACGCCACATGCAAGCACGGCAAAAGGAGTGGTCTCAATTTTAGTATCGTCAAATTCATGAAATTTAAATCGAACCGTAGCATTACGCAGTCATTGCAAATACTGACGGCACAAACGATACTAATTCTGCTCCTTTGCTCGGATGAGCAGGAGGCCGCCTCTGAAATCAATGCCCTGGTCCAGACCATGATCGCTAATGGCTTTTGCAGGCGAGAATGTTGGAAAGTAATCGAAAATGTTTTTGAGAACAGAGGCAAGTATCAACCAGGGAGGGTAGATGATGTCATGGTCATAAGCATCCTGATTGCCAGATTCCGAATGCCCTAAAACTGTGTGTGGTTGTTTGTGATAGTGTGTGGCGGAAACCGGAAGGGTGTGGCCGGAAGGCCCGATACCCTTCGGTATCCTGCCTTCCGACCCCTCCCCTGCCACCGGTGGGTAAGAGGTGGGGCACACATACACACACACACACACACACACACATACACACACACACATTCTTTTTTTTTTTTTTTTTTTTCTTCTGTGTATCGTTTGCAAGTACTACATGCCATGGGAGGACTGGGTATAGCACTACATATCTGCCATTTTATGATTCACTTCTGCAGCACCCGACGTCGGTTATGGGACGCTTCAGCAGATGGCAAGACATTGCCGACCTTATTGCAAGAAACGAATGCATAAGTACGAACGTTTAAAAAAAAAGGCCCCCGTAGTAAGATGTAGGACGCTGTCAGACGTCTTCGCTGAAGCAGAATAGGATGAGGGTGCACGGGACGGTACCGGAGCGAACACTAGGGCTCCGCGTTTTTTTTTATTTCCTTTCCCTTTTTTTACTTTTTCCTTTTTGTTTTTTTTTTTTTTTTTTTTTTTTTTTTTTTCCTTTTTTCCTTTTTTTCTTTTCCTTGTTGTTTGTTTTGGTCCAATGGTTTCGAAACCCGAATTAGTCGGCGCCATCATAAGAACTTAGATATTGACAACATGTGCGGACTATTTAAGCGTTTGGACCCCCCCGTTTTCTCCCATCCCAGTTTCAGTACGCATGCGCTTTGTTTGGGCCAAGGGGGAGGCGAGGTCCGGCAAAAGGTATCAACGATTTTCACAGTGAGCTCGGCTGCAGAGGTGACGGTGACAGGACCTCCGTTTTTTCGGCGGACGACTGCAGCAGGCGGCATGGATTACATGGTCGATCTGGCTATGGTGGACCATTTGATTGGCAACGTCGATGACATGGTATAAGCTCCCGAACCGACGGCTTTTCGGCGAAGGTCTCCAGTCTTTCTCAAGTTCTTGTTGAGCCCTTTCTGCGCATAGCATTGCTCACTCCTATGGCTGCTCGTCATCCTGTATAAGGGACGTGCGCAATCCAACGGAAAAATTTCCTAGAATTAAATAATCATTCTATAGTAAAATTACGATCTAAATTTAAATTTTCATTCCATCTTAAAAAATGTCATTCTAATTTTAAAAATTTTCATCTTACTTGCAAACTTTCATTCCAAGAATAGGGTATCCCTTCTTATTTGGACCGCATGCTAGAGATGGAATGAAAGTCTGGATGAGTTCATGAAATATTTTAATTGGACTGTCATTCTAAGTAAGGATTTTCAGTCATAAATAGGTTAATCCAATCTAAACTATAAAATATTTGTTTTAGTAGAATGAAAATTTAATAAAAATATTTCATAAACTCATCCGGACTTTCATTCCATCTTGAACAAATAAATGTACTGAAAATAGGAAAAAAGGAAAACTCATTTTTAGACGGGAACTTATCAAATAAAACTGAAAATTTTAGAATTGGACGAACATTGGAATGATAATTTATAAATATGAAGGATTTTTTTTTTATGAAATGTTTTTTCAACTTTCATTTCTCGAGGGAATTTTTCTGTTGTCGTTTTTCTCCCACGTGATCTTCTACGCTCGTTAACTAGCAGACGCTATCACTTCTCTCAATGGCTCTGCAGAAAGATAACATGGCAGAAGAGGCGGTAATCGCAGTAGAGATTTCAGCTTTCGTAATCCTCGCGTTCATCGCACTTCTCGTTTTTCTCGCTTTTCTCGCTTTTCTTCATCTACTACAGGCCCTCCCCTCCCCGCAAGTGCTTCCTAAGCGTGCATGACTAAGCAGGTGCCCACCCTCTGATGAAGCCGTGAATTCGTGGTTAGCGGTAGAAAAGCGCTTCAGGGCTTGCCACCACCCTCCCTGCTTTGGTTGTCGAGGCAATCTTCCCGCACTACGTGGAAGCGTCTCTGGGGATACGGTCGGTTTATGTTCATGTTTTTTGTTTCGGCACCTATTCTTGCTCACGCATGTTTGTGATTGATGCTAATAGACATTGCTTCAGCGATACGACCAGATAAGAGACAACTGTTTCCTTTGTCGAATCGTGGCTTTTGTTTTTCCTCGTTTTTCTGTTTTCTTTCTTCGTTTTTTTCTTTTTTCATTTCCCCCCCCTCTTTTTCTCTCTTCCTTTCGGTTTTCCTAGTTCTTCTCCTTTACCTTCCTTAAATCTTCGCCTATCCGCTCTGGCCTCCCCTGGATTTTCCCTTCTTCCTATTTTTTACTCGCATCCTTCCTAAAGAATTCTCCATAAAATAAACCCAACTTTCTTCTTTATGAGATCTTAGGAGAATGGGGGATTTGATGACTGGCCTTGCTCGATCTTCCTCCCGCGAACTTACGAAGAGTAGCAGATACGACAAGACTATTTGTTGCCCCCTGCTACTGTCCGTAACAACATGGAGGGTAGCTGCCGGTGATTACCAACGCATGACTGATTGGGTGTTTTCTCACTTATATTTTTGTATGTCTCCCAATATATGTATGATTTTCCCTGCTTAAGTCTATGCACACACACATACGCACACACACAAACATACACACGCACACACACACACACACACATACACACGCACACACACACACACACAAACACGCACACACACACAGATGCACACTCTCTCACACACACACACACACACACACACACACACACACACACACACACACACACACACACACACACACATAGACACACACACACACACACACACACACACAGACATACACTCACTCTCTCTCTCTCTCTCACACACACTCTCTCTCTCGCTCGCTCGCTCGCTCGCTCGCTCGCGCGAGCTGAGAGACAGACAGAGAGAGAGAGGGAGCGCGCGCTCTAGCATAGCTGCGCGCCTATCTACGAGTTTTTTTTTTTTTTTTATCAATCAATCAATCAATCAATCAATCAATCATTCAATCAATCAATCAAGCAAGCAAGCACTCAAGCATTTAATTAATCAATCAATTAATCAATCAATCAATCAATTTTTATTTCTTTATTTTGATTTTTTTTCCCCTTTGTGATGATTTTTATTTATTTTTTAAATATAAAAAAACTTTGGTCAGGGGGGTCCCGGACGTCCGATCCAACAACCTAGAAAAAAAGACCAAAAAATAAAATAAAAATATGGGGGTGTAGAGCACGAAAAGTTGTACACCTCTATATTTTTTATTTTTTTTTTCGTTTTTTTCTCAGGGAGTTTCGTCATTATGTACGGGGCCGTTCATACGGTCGTACGGTCGTCTGTACGACCGTACGAGCAGAGTCCCGTACGACCGTACGAGCAGAGCCCCGTACGACGTACGTAGTGTTACACAGACCCTAGCTGAAGAACAAATCTCGAGACTAGCCCCGAAAGTCCCCGAGGGGAGAAATCCATTGATGTGGCTAGAAAATTGTTACTGGTCCATTCCAAGAGGTAGAACTCAGCCCTCAAACCAGCCAGCGAAGCCACATCGTCAGGCCACAATGATGCACATTAAAAATGATTTTTTTTTGCCCGATCTCCGCAAGACTTGGTGCAAACTACCCTTACCAGATAAAATTCCCCCAAACCGATGGGAAGAGGTCTGTCAACAACCCCTTCTCAATAACAAATGGTTGACTGACTCACAAGGGAGGATGTTTCACTGTATGGATTCTCCCTGGAGGGGCTGGGTAAAAAATGAGATCCTAGGGATTGGGGACATATGAAACTTAGGAACTCGGGACTGGTACTCGCTCTCTGACCTCTTGCCTAGTTTGCATTACTGCAGGAGAATAGGAAGAGCACTAAGATACGATCACTGAAGTCATTATGATCGAATGGACAAGGATCCTCAGAAAAGGACCACAACTCAAAGAAAGTGATTGGGTGGGTATCCAAGGAAGCCCCAACAAATAGGAAATGTGGTAGTAGTGAATGACGAGGGATCAATTTGACTCTCCTTATTCTCAATTAATCTGAAAAATCAGCTAATTGAAAGTCAAACTAAGGAAACCAAATGGTTCAATATTGACCAGGTATTTATGATTAGCGTTTTAAAACACAAAGACAATTGAATTGCTTTCAAAGTTCAAACCATCATGATGTGCAATCAACAAATTGGCTCTAGATCTCATTTACTGGTCATGGACGGTCCCTATGGGGAAAGTTTAACGCAGAAAGTGCACTCGCAATATCCACTCTCTAACGGTCAGATCAACTTACTGTATGTTGAAGCCTAGACTGGATCTGAAAGATCGAGCAAAAACCAGATGGATGAAACAACTAAATGGAAGTAGGAAGATTTGAGACATGTCAAATGGTTCAAAACTATTAAGATTAAACCGACAAAAATTGCCTCCTTACAGTAGCAAATGGACCATAGATGCCTTCCTACGAATGATTGGCTAATAGATAGGACCTCGTTGGAGGAGAAAGGCATTCAATTTTTACTCTACCTTGGTGCAAGTTATGCTCCTCTGCGTTCCCATCTAGGACCATTCCGGAAACCATCGAGCATATCTTTCTTCAATGCCATATTGCAGTCTGGTTATGGCGATGGTGGGACAGGATTTGGAGTTCCTTCAACACCCCTCGAACTTGGCCTTGGGACTGACGCTGTGTTACTGCGCGTTCATTGAACGCGCGTTTCGCGTTCAGGGTATGAACGCTGTGAACGTGTGTTCACTGAGCGCACGTGAATGCGTTTGACGTGTTTGCGCAAGGGGTTGTGCGGGGGGGGGAGGGGCTTTGGGCAGTGCGGGGAGCGGCGGCGGTGCTTGGGGGGGCTGTGGGCCGAATACCCATGTGAAACGAGAAAAAAAAAAAACTGTGTGTGTGTGAACTTGTGTGTGTGTGTGAGTGTGTGCACGTATGTGCGTGCGTGTGTGTAAAAGGTCCTTTTTTTTTTCGAGGGGGTGGGGGAATCCCCGAAACACAGCTCAGACAGCCCATGCAGGCTATCTGAAGGGTTCTCGCAGCCATGTAGCGCAGACCCCCCCACCAAAATCAAGGCAGGCAATGAATATGAAGTAGAGCAGGAGCTGGCCGAATATATACTCAAGATTCGAATTCAGATCTGTGTTGCAGCAGTTATGGGTTGCTCACGTAGCTAGGTCATGTTGGTCTCAGCACGTGATTCTCGTTTTTCTTTTCTTAGGAATACTTGGAGTGACCCTAAGGGCCTCTACTCACCACATGCACAAAAGACAAAACATATGGCGGCGTATTATTCCATGTTCTGCAGAAGATTCATTCTAGTTTTCACATTTGGTGAGTAGTGCAGCCAAGCCCTGAGAATCACGTGCTGAGACCAACACGGCCTAGCTACGTGAGCAACCCATAACTGCTGCAACACAAACCTGAATTCGAATTTTGAGTATATATTCGGCCAGCTCGTGCTCACTTCATATTCACTGCCTGCCTTGATTTTGGTGGGGGGGTCTGCGCTACATGGCTGCGAGGACCTTAAAGATAGCCTGCATGGGCCGTCTGAGCCGTGTTAGGGGGATTCCCCCACTGCGTCCCCCCAAAAAAAGGACCCTTCACATATGGTGGGGGGTGACGCGGTAGGGGGGGTGGGCCTCCAGGTTTTTTTTTTTGCACTTTCGGGCCTCGTTGAACGAGGCCCACCACCCCGTGGTCCGCGACGCGCGTGCGCCCTCCAGGGTCGCGTTCAATTTTTTCGCGCCACGTGGCACGCAGCGCGTTTGAACGCGATTGAACGTGGCCCCGGGGGGTATGAACGCGCACGTTTGAACGTGAATGCGCGTTCAGCGCATTCAACCGGTTGCACAGGACTGGCGAGCTCTGTTATGCGAGACATGGTCTCCGGATCAACTAGATGATTTCTCTCAAAACCTATTTATAACCGGTAGAAGAGTCATTCTTTGGGCCCTCTGGCAACGTCGATGTATTTTTGAAATGGAGGGAGTTAGGCTGGATGGTCCAGATTTTACTGAGACGATCAAACTGCAGGTGCAAACTGTTATCACAGCTGAATGGGACAAAGTAATAGAAAAAATCCAATTCCTGTCAGATAAAAAAGAAATCCAACAACGTATCCAACTATTCAGTGGCGCTTGGCTAGGGGGGCCTCAAGGAGGTAAGATTGGATAGATCAAAGAGAGCGGGGGTAGAAGAGAGAACAGAGAAGAGCATAGCTAAGAAATTCAAAGGGACTACCGACTGACATTCCATGATTGGACAAATGTGGACCCAACAGTACCCCATCTCCCTCTATCAGAGTTCCCAGATCCCTTCCCCCCTTCATTATCCCTGGTCCCCATAAGTTGGTTTGGCTGCGAAGGAGGAGGAAATGCTATTAGTATGCGGTACTGACAGCCATACAAGGCCGAAGAGGCTGATTACAAAATTTGTAGTTGGATGGGCTGGAAGGGTAGCAGAGCTATAGAATGGGCTGTTTCAGTATGACATGGCCGTTAGGGGGACTAGAGAATGTTTTAGGATTCAGGGGCTGCTATCAACTTTTCCTGGGCTACTTTGAAGTTAAGCTCAGCGATCTGTGGTTGTTCGATGCCAGAACGACGCTGGCCGGTGCTGGGGTGTCGCCCTGTAACCTGTTGACGCAGGACCGTGAGGCCTGGTAGAGAGATCTAGGGATGCCTTGGGGTGGGCATCCCACGGGACAACCAAGGTTTGCTGCTGGGATGACGCTGGCCGGAGGTGGGGTGAGTTGTGTTGGCCTGTAACCCAACACAAAGTGGGGGTGTGAGGCCTGGAAGAGCTCGGCATGGAGTAAGACAACTCTGAGGAACTGTGGAAAGGTTTGTTAGGGAGTTCGAGAGTTTTGGAGCTTCTTTTAGGACTCCGGTGGTCTATTCTAAAAAGAAACGAGGTGAGTGGGAGAAGGAGATGGTGGGATATCATGCGTCCTACTAGTGAGGGGGCTAGCTGGTAGGATTGAAATAGGGTATAGCAGCAGTAGAGATGGTGGCTCTGCTGCAGTAAGTCTTGCCGGAGTGAGGTACAGAGGACTGATGGTTTTTTTTTTTCTGAGTTGCCTTTTGAATTCTGCTTATTCTTGAAGCCTGTTGTAGTTATTTCCTAAGTAGCTCCAACGTTTTAAGCCAAAAAAGAGAACGGGTGAGTGAGGAAGGAGATGGTGGGATATCATGCGTCCTACTATATGGCCTGAGTTATCGAAGAGACTGGGAGGGTGCTACGGTGAACGGGACCCGGAATCAAGAAGACGGGGAATACGGTAAAAAACGACGAACGAATGGCAGCGCAATCTGGACTGGTGAACAAGGCCCCGGATGAAAGGGGGATTTCGAGCAGATACTCGAAGACAGAAGACGCGCCAGCTACGAAGTCAGTTCCGAGCCTACAGAACCTTTCGGGAATCGGTATCCTCCACCGATAATGGTACTATTCATTTGAGGCTGTTTCTTGACGCCTTTTCGGAGGCAGCCCACCGTTTTTTCCACGACTTGCTTTCCCAACGTGTTTTACATGTGTTTTGCTCACGCATGGATGTGGCCTGGAACCTGTTTTGGTTCAATTTCAATTTCTTTGAAACCGTGAATATTAGAGACAATTTTATGACGAATAACTATTTTCCTTTGCATTTTCCCTCTCAATTGCTGCAGACGACCGAGTCTGCGATGGATAGATCAGGCGGGAAATAAGGAGAATGCTAGTAGAATAGCTTTCGTAGAGAGATATAAGGAACAGGAAGCGTACGTTTCTTTCAAACTGAGCAGTTGTGAGGTAGAAGGTCTGTAGCATGTAGTACTCTCGGGCACCACAGGCTGTTTCAACGATGTAGTAACGCTGTGAAAGTTAAACCTCTGCTACATTATTTTCCGAGTTATCACTCTTTCTCGAGCTAGGCGAACGACCTGTTGCGCGTGGGAACGCTCGCCTAGTGCCGCCGGCATGCGTAGCCAGAGGACGACGTCCCGAGCATCGCTTTCGCCGAGTGTGCGATCTCACATTAAATCTATCATTTCTTAATATTTCTTAATATATCTTAAATGTCTTAATATTTTGTGTAAACCTCGCGATTTACCTTTCTTCGTTGTGAAGTTATAAGTGTAACTACCCCACGAAGAGGAGTACTATCGGCATTTGATTTTTTTCTATTCTTACTCGTATTCGTCGGCTCGTACCAAGATCGTAGAAGGCGCTTCAACGAAAGAAGAGTTGTATGAACGGGAGAGGCAGGGGTCGCGGAAGAGGACGCTGGTCAGGGTGCAGGAGGTACTGGGAGTTTAACACTCCATCCAATGTTACTCCGAATGTCGGCGCCGTACAAGCACCGACTCCGAATGGACAGGGGATTGCGCACGCACCAACAGCGTTTGCTCCTACCATGCTTCATGCGTATCCGTACGGCTGGATGCAGCCTCCTCCTGCTGCTCCACCCCCTCCACCTCCTCCACCTCCTCCATCTGGATAGGTGATTGCGCACGCGCCAACAACATATGCTCCACAAGCACCTTGGCCCTACGGGTTTCCAAACTATCAACAACATCCGAAACCAACAGCCAACTCGCTCCCTGCTCCAGGGAACAGAGCGTGGTTTACGAGAGAGCACCTCGAGTTGATCGAGAAATGGAAAAGTCAGGATGCGGAGGAGTCGTCGATGAAGAAGGATGCAGATTTGGAAAGTAGCAAGAACATCGCTTTGAAGAAGGCGAAAGGGAAGGTTGCTTCCAGTAACGAGGATGGGGAATCGAGTCTGAAGACATGGATGGCCGAGAACTTTGGCGCATCACTAAAACGGATCGCCGATAAGCTTGAAGTCGTCGACAAGAAAACGAAGGCTGCCGACAAGCATCAAGAAGAACTAGCGAAGAAGATCAAAGAACTGCACGAACGCAAGAACGAGTCAAGGAGCAACGAGAAGAGGAAGAGGATAGTGGGGAACAATTCGCATGCAGAACGACTGAGATCGAAGTCGAAATCTCGCAGCGGCGGGGTGAAAATCAGGCAACCCAGGATTCTATTGTCATCAGATGAAGAAAACTCAGAGAAATGCGCTCAGAAGGCCCTGATTGAAGGGCAACCCAATGCGCAACCAAGCAACGAAGTGCAATTGGAGGATATAATAAAGATGCTTGAGATTATGGCATGGAAGATATCACGAGGTGCAGAAAACGCGACATCAGACCACAAGATGGATGACAAGGGGAAAGGGAAGATGTCAGTCATCGCGAAAGAAGATACTCCGGTGGTAGAAGGAGAAGACTCCGACGATGAGAGCGAGAAACGAAAGATCAACCGGAACACCAACTGCAACGCCGACGCCAAGGAGACCGGCATCATCGAGTACATGTGACAGAGACTGGACCACTACATGGAGATGACGGGGAAGAAAGTGAAGAGCATCTGCATAAAGAGGGACATCAAATGGGAGAGGAAGGACAAATGCGCATGGGAACTAGCTAAACAAGACACGAAGAATCCACTCGACTGCTGAACGGAGACGAGTGTCCAGAGGACTCTGGCCAGGAAGAAGATGACGATGGAACTGAAACTGAACGCGAAGACACCGGCGACGTGCCGTGGAACTAACTTGGAGTCGGAGGAGCTGTTTGAGAATTCTGCGAAGGATTAGCTCTGTGATGGCAGAGCAAGATGGAGACTGCAGAAAAGAGTTTAACTTGGAACGCGCTTTCACGATGGGGACTATGCTTGCTTGCGCGATGGGTTTCTTAAAATGGGGTTCGACCTTTATGAAATACTGGAAGAACTTGCCTGTTAATTGCCTTTCTAACGATGATATTGGTTGTTGTGTGTACCTACTAATATCACCGTTTTGCAAACACGTATATGTTGGTCAAACTAGTAGGCGGTTGTGCGAAAGATGGAAATAACATGTGAGATCTACATCCAATCCCACCTATAAAGTCCATAAGTGGCTTGAAAGAAGAGGAATACATTCTTATTGTGCTATCCCACTATGATGTGGACGAGAATGCGATCTGCGTACGATCGAGAGAAAGATTATTGCAGATGAGAATCCTGACATCAATACAAGAAAAACCAAGGCCAGGAGAAAGCCACGAAGAACCATAAGGAAAGGAAATGTGAAAAGGCATGTACCTGGCAACCGATTACCTTTGCTTATGATCTGCCTGGCTCAATGGAACAAAGAACTAATCTAATGTGTTTGTTAAAGTATGTGAAAGGCAAAAAGAAACTTGTATTAATCTCGAGCTCTGGTGGGACTCGATGGGTTAACTCATGGCGCCTCATCAGACTCATGTACGACGAGTCCAAATTCAGAGACTGCGCAGGGTCCTACCTATTGAAAGATATGAAACATATGTTCAAAACTGGTGGCGCGTGGGAACTAACCTGCTTAGTAAGAACCGAATCCGAATCTGAAAAGAAGAAAACAAAACTCATAGGCTTACTCGGAGCACCATGGAGGAGAAGGACATTTTTGGAGGGGAAGAATGTGGTTGAACTCGTGAACCTTCCGAAAGGAATGAAGTGTATTAACACGAAGCGGGGGAGACAGATTGTCAGAAGCCTGATTGCGAATGAATTGAAGAAGAGACTAGGATTTAACCCTAGAGAAATGATGAATGTTAAGATACCGTTTTGCTTGAGTATAGACAAAAGTGCCGTGACAAAAGAAGTATGCGAGTGGATTGCAAAGAGAGTCAGACCTGAGGAATTGGGCAACCTGATGCAGAGAAAACTGCGAGTGGTTTGGACTAAAGCCAAATCAGTTGCAGATATCTTGCATAACCATAAGGTAACTGCGTCGGAGATTGCTCCAGAATGTCAGTGCCACCGGTTCGAACTGCCCAAAGAAAACGGGCATGTACAGGTTAGGCTAAACGAAATCCCCGGGGTTGAAACCTTTTTGCACAACTCGAGAAACATACCGTTTCCCGAAAAAATTGCGAATTTGAACAGCATCAATGAGGCTTGCCGGTCTGCTCTGACCCCTTTGACTAAACTTGGCATTTCAGATGTGTTCCGAATAAATCCATTGAAGATCACAAGAACAGGGATTGTCGTCCCCACCGGGACCATCACCACCGAATATGCTACAAGCGTCAAAGGGGCTCTGCAGGGACTCACTCTTTCCCCTCTTGATTGAAACCCAGGAGCAACACTGGTGGAATACCCTGTACTGTATGTCGGTGGGATGCGAAAACCTTTAATGATAACGCTGATTTTGAGAAGATCGGTAACGATGAGCAAGGAGTTCTTAGTGGGATGCTAAAGGAATTCAAGATATTGAAGCTGGAAAAAATTGGAAGATGAGACGGGAAAGGAAAAATCCAGAACTCTTTCGTAATGAGTAAAGACAAAGATTTGAACAAGAAGACACCCATATTCCCATCATTCACAAGCCCACTGCGCCTCGTAAGCAGGACTGTGGTTAAAGTTCTGAACCTGTTGATCCAGAAGACAAAGGAGAAGCACTTTAATCTGAATGCAGGAAAAGATCTGAAGAAGGACCTAGTCACGATCAAAGAGAATGCTTTCACGATCAAAGAGAATGCTTTGAGAAATGACTGCGACATTATTGCGAGAACCTACGACACAAAAGAAATGTTCTAAAAAATACCCCACTCTGAGGTAAAGGATGCAGTAAAATGGATCTGTGACGAGTTGAGAGTTAAAGGGAGACAATGGGCAAGGGTAAAGACCAAGGGAAAAGGGGCATGCATTGGCAAATCCGTCGGAGAGTCCGGCTGGAAGTCAGTACATTTCAAAAGCCTGGAGAAATGTGTTGGCTTTATATTGGACAATGTGGTATTCAGATCCGTAGGAGAAATCCTCAGGCAAAAAAAGGGCATCCCAATGAGCAGACAAGCTAGCCCCCCATTGGCTTGCCTCGTCTGCATGTTTGTTGAATCGAAGTTCCTGAAAGGACTTGGTAAAGACGAGAAATGTTTGTTTGGAAAAAGGTACATGGACGATTTGCTTCTGCTAGGACTGCACAACAAAAGGAAAGCAGGAGATAATACGAGAGTGGAACGAATCATGGATAAAATCTCCGGATGCTATCATCCCGAACTGCGCCTCGAAAGAACCGATAACAATGAAAATGTGGTCGAGTTCTTAGAAATGAAAATTTTCGTTCTGAATGAACCAACAGAAGTATTCATCATGCATAAATTCAAAAACGCCACGAGCATTTGGGAGAATCCAAACAAACCCAGATATATGATTACTAGACACTTCTAGTCCTTTGCTCCGATGGAAAAGAGGATCGCTACTATCATTGGGACCTTGTACAGGATTCGGGCCAACACCAACAATGACGCGTTGCTCCCACAAACACTCATCACGTACCACAGGGAATTGAAAGGAGCTGGGTACCCGAGTCAAGTCTTTCTAAAATCCTTGGAAATCATGGCCGGAAGGGTGGGAGGGACTATATGGCCTGAGTTATCGAAGAGACTGGGAGGGTGCTACGGTGAATGGGACCCGGAATCAAGAAGACGGGGAATACGGTAAAAAACGACGAACGAATGGCAGCGCAATTGGACTGGCGAACAAGGCCCGGATGACAGGGGGATTTCGAGAAGATACTCGAAGACAGAAGACGCGCCAGCTACGAAGTCAGTTCCGAGCCTACAAAACCTTTCGGGAATCGGTATCCTCCACCGATAATGGTACTATTGTGACGCCCCAACCTCACGCCCAACGCGACTTCCTGATCGGAGTAGGATGTGGGCCTGGAAGTGCGAAAAGGGGTGTGCCAAAGATTTTTGGGGAAAGTGGAGTCCCAGGACAGAACTGAGATCTCCTATGGCAGGCTTTTTCGGGGGCACGAGTGCAATTTGGCGGGGAGGGCGGATTGCCTCTGGTCACGAAGCAGATGGTACGCGTGGGTTGCTTAGGGTCGGGCGAGCCATTGGTTTTGGGGGCGGCGGTTTGCGGGAGGGTCCCTTCGGGGTGGATGTGGTTCCGATGACTCAGGCCGTCGGGAGTTGCCACATGGCGCCGGCCATCGAGCGTTTGGGTTGGGCCTCCGGGGCGCCGGGGTCCTCTGATCGCCGCGTCGTTGGCAGTTTCCACAGGGCGTACTGGGCCAGTATGGGCTATGGCCGGCCACGGGACGACGCAAAGTTGGTGATACGGAAGGAGGAGGCGAAAGGGAGGGAAACTGGCGGTGATAATGACATATCCGGGGTGGATGAAGTAGTAGGTATGGTCCGGAGAAGGGAAATCAGAGCATCGGGGGTCGCTAGTGGTAGCACAGTGGAATTCCCGAGGACACAGTCGGTTCTCGGTTAGGCAGGGGTATCTCTGTCGGAGGAGTTCGTTTATCCAAGGGGTGAAGTAATCTGGGTCGTATGATGAGTCAAAATTCCAGGACCGCGTCATTGTGTCATTGCGGTATTATGAGTTGCCTAAGGGCGGGTCCGCGGTGATCGCGATTGCTGCGTGCGAGCACGTGCAGGCCATGCGAATGGACGCGTGCTCGTGCGGGACGACTGCGCCGTTGCGGATTCCGGGATGGCCACTCCCAATCGGACAGGGCATCTGCGATCGATGGTCCTGACGAGTCGACACCCAGGGATACGTGTAAGTGCGCAACTCAGATCGCGTTTTACACGTGTCCTCGCGCGGCGTTCGCCAAGCCCGACATCCGATCGTCTAATCACTCCGTGCTGTTCTGAGCATGCAAGATGCAATGATCGCAACCAGCTCGATCAAAAGACAAGCAAAGACAAGGACAGGACTATCGATTGCGCAAAATTCCTATTCTACACACGAGTGCATCGAATGCAACAAACGAAAGCAAAGACAAGGGTTCCCAACAAAAAGATAGGCAATCAAACATGGCATCCATACATCCATCCATTCAGTAATCATACACATAACACATCAGAGATGGAAGAATCGCGAGGGCAAATGTGAGCAAAAACCCAAGCCCAGATTCCGAGAAACAGAAAGGGAAAACAAAAACGGGCGAATCGCCCGAAGCCGTAAATCAAAATTTATGTACACAGGCAAAGAGGGGGAAAAGACAAAGAATCAGCAAATCCGCATCCATCCACCTCAACTCTCTCTTCCTCTCTCTCTTCTTCTCTTATGCGGACAGTCCGTCGTCGCGCACCAACCCACGAAGTCGTCACCCCGCTTAGTCCTCCCGCACCCGTCTGGTTCGCCCGCGCCCGCAGTCCGTCGTGGCCTGCGTCAACCCCGCGCGTTTGGCACCAGCTTGTCGGGTCGCCCGGCTCCTGCTCTACTCACCTCTTGCTTCGTTCGTGTGCCAACCCTCTCTGATCGCGCAACCCCGAGCTTCCAACTGCTGGTTAGGAGAGCTAACTAATCGTGCAGCCGGAATTTATAGCGTGCATGCGTGCTCGAAGAACACGGAATTATCGGGACTTAGAAGACGGGAAGGGGGAGGGATTGCCTACATCTGCATGGTTTGATCGCGGCATGGGGGACGTAGCCGCTCTCCACACATCGATCCGATCATGCAGACCGCGGCTACCAAAGACGCAGCAAAAGAAAGAGAAGAAGGGCGGAAAAGACGAAGCGCAAGAAGAAAGATACAGTTACAATGGCGCCCGCCCAAAATTACAGTTACACACACGATTAAAGGCGCCTACTAATCAGAGTTCCGTTGCAGCCGCATAAAGAAGCGCGTAGACAAAAAGCGCCGCGCGACAAGGAAAATCCTCATTACGAAATTCCTAAATTCCTATCTAATGCGAAGAAGCAAAAAACACAAATTCCAGAAAAAAAGTCCGAAATTCCGAGAGCCATCGGGGCTCGTCAAAATTCGAAAAAGATTTAAAAGAAAAATTCAAAAAGAACGAAGCAAATTCCCGCGCGATGTCCACGCCCAAAAGTTTGGAACCGAAACAAACGAAACGACGTCAACATTTATCAATCGCGCGCGCGGTGGCGCGCCAGCCATTCGGTCAACCAATCAATCAACCAACCGTCCTACGACACACTCGGCTCCGAACCCAGCCATTCGAAAAGAAGCGACGAAAAAGACGAAAAAGCAAGGACACTGATGCAATTTCCCACCGATCCCGATCTCCCGTAATTGGCCCAGCCTTCCCAACTTAGGACCCCTCATTGCAACCGCGCAGAAAGTCGCGCGTTACAGAAAGTGGTTCGTCACATATGTGACGCCCAGGGGGTTCCAATATTACCAAGCTCCTGCTTGCTTGTTGACACATGTCGATTTCTCTAATCGACGGACACGCGGAGCTCTTTTTTCTATGCCACTTTATATTCCTGCCAGTCTGCGCTAAACAGGAGCACATGAAGGAGAAAGGAATCAACCACAGAGCGGGTGGTGGCATGTGGATAACCGGAGACTAGGAGGCGGGTAGCGTAAAGATGGTAGAAAAGGTGATGGGGGAAAGGACACCAACCATCGGGGAACGGGGGTCTATCAGGAAGACGGGTAAGCATGAGGTAGTCACGGGGTCGGTGAGAGAACGACCGGGGACGAAGCCCGAACGCGGAGATCTTGATGTAGACGAATGGAGGACCGGGACAGGGAGCCAGAAGAAGCTGGCGATTCACTTCTTTCTTCTTCTTCTCCGCGATCCCTCTGCTGCGGTTCCATCGTCTTCTTCTTCTGGCGGCTCCGGATCACGCCACGGATCCCCGATCGATGAAACGTTTGTCGTGGGTCGCTTTCCCTCCGCAGTCTCTTGGCACTTCCGTTTCCTCTGCTCTTCCTCTTCGTTCTTTTCCCGCGGCTGGCTCGATCCGCTGGCTATCCCCGCTTTTCTTTTAGGGACGTAGTCTGGATCGTCCCGTTCTTCACTCGATGGCTCTTCTTCGTCCTCCTCTTCGTCTGCCCCCCCTATCTCCTCGTCCTGCGCCGCGTTTCTCCTCGCGATCGGGTCCCAAAACGTGAGATCGGTAACGTCAATCTCCAAGTAGAGCGCCTGGGAGGGATAGAGACAGTTGTCGTCGTCAATCTCTCTGTACACGTGGACCACACAGGGTGCGGCTCGAGCGTTCGAGACAGCACGTGGGTGTCAGGCTACTGGTCACTGCGTGACAAGATGTCTAGGGGGAGATCATCCACCAGCTGAGTCAGAAACACCAGCAACTCGTCCGTGATCAAGGTGAGATTGCCCTCCTCCACCTTCCCGAATACGAATCCCAGCAGATCGCCCTGCTCCGCCGTTCTCCAGGCTTGGATGATCAGAAGCTCCACGCTGTCCTCTAGGTGCTTTGGTCCTTCTCCGAACGGGGCCGCTTCTGACCAGCAGAACTCTATCTCCAATAGACAGAACGCAAGCTCAATGTAGTCCTCCCACCACGCGTCCCACTTCTCTTCGCTCAATAGCAGCGCACTGTTCTCCTTAATACGGTAGGAGAGAGTAGGGGCCCGCGCAGACTGCCAAAGGGTGGGGATGCTGGAGGGGAGGCCGAAATAGGAGACGCGACGATAACTCATTGGGGCGGCGTGAAGGGACGAAGCTCCGGAAGCACGATTGCTAACGACCTTCGAGACGAGCGGAGCTAGAAGTCCGTGTCATGCGCCGGCACGACCGTATCTCCTCGTCGAGCAAGGAGATCTGTCCACGCTGCCCGCACTTCCCCGGCCCAGGCGCGCAACGTCCGATAGATGTCGGAGTGAATCGCCGGCGGGATCGCTGTGATATCCCCTGTAAAGACAACGACGACGGCGATATGGCTAATCCCGAGGGGGGATAGCCGTCAGAAGGCCGAGATCTCGGCCAGAACGTGCGTAGTTGCCTCCTCCGTGAATCGGAACTCCGCCGCCGTGTAGATCGCCGCCGTGTAGATCGCCGCCGTGCCGAAGAAGGCTGCGAACCGGAGGAGATTAGAGCAGAGATGGGGCCGCTGCACCTGCCGTTTGACACTGATTCGCCCCCGCGGAGTAAGTAGCCGCACGCCGATCACTTGCTCCGTTGCAAACCTCATTGTGATGGTGACAGAGTAATAGAGAAAGAAAAGGAAGGAGACGGAGAGACAGGAGATAGGTAGTCGTCGCCCTCTTCTGCAGTGGAGGAGGAATCGGATGAGTGCGAAGATGGGGAAGGAGAGAGGACGAAGGTAGGACACGTGGCGGATGACCGGGCGAGCCGATCGGCTGCTGGAGACCTCAGGCGCAAGCCGCACGGTATTCACGCCGTTTCGTCGGAGTTCGATCACGCGGAATCGCCCGAAGAATCGTGGCGCTAGCTTACCCTGGCGAGCACATTTCCTCACCTGCACGATGTCCCCTAATTTGCACTGGGGCCGTGGGCCCGCGTCCCCATTCCGGGCCTCGTAACTTCGGATCTGTCGGCCTTGGGCCAACTCGGTCATTCTGTGTCGTTTTCGGGCTAGTCTGGGCAGGGACCGTTCCATTAATTCTAAGTGTCGTTTGGCCTTGTCCCGAGCCGTGGCCCTGGTGGGTCGCCGGTTCAGTGTAGATTCATCCGAGAGGCTTGGTATCGAAACGCAAGCGACGCTATTGGTCCTTAGTTGGAAGAGACTTAGCCCCGTCGATTCGTGAGGTGTACCGCGATGAACCGCCAGGATGTGGTCGACGATATCGGGCCAGGGCCTCGGATCCCGTGCCGCGATATGTCGGTAGTATCCATGCTGACTCTTTGAAAAGGCCGTTCAACTATCGTTGGCACTATCGATCTTGGCGGCTGGATCGGCGCTTTATCAGCGGCGCAGACTTGATAGTTGGCGACGATGTACTTCACATCGTCGCGGATATTGGACCAGTACCACTCATTTTTGTCGATAGTCGACTCTGTGATCGGTACGGCGAAATGAGCCGCAGTCTCTTCATGTGCCGTCTTAACCCAGTCGTACCTCATGAACGGATGCGGTACAACCATCCAAATCCCACTGCCGTCTGTTTTCCGTTTTTCTAACCTACCTTCTATCCATCGATAATCCCGAGCCCTCTCGTTAGCCCTCCTCCGAGCTTCCTTGGTGAAATCCTGGAGGGGGTTACCCACTAAGGTGGCAATCAAGGCGATATCAGTCCATACTTCGACCCTTCTAAACTTCCGGGTCTTTTCCAACCCTTTTGACGTGGCATCCAAAAAGCGAGGCTCGGTTGGAATCTTGTCAGTCCGACACAAGGGGCACAACCACGGTTTACTGTCGTTTCTGTATTGGATGCACGAGCCATGGGCTCGTGCGACACACTGTCGGCAATGTATCCATTCCGCATACCCTTCCCCGTTAGGACGCATGGAGTACGAGTACACGCGGGAGATAGCTTCGCAAAAATAGCAAAATTTGTCAGGCAGGGAGAGGAGAGACGAAGAGCAGAGGGGAGAAAGAGGGGTAGTGGGGTTACCTCCATCACCCATTGTCACCGTTCTGCTTCTTGCCACGTGGGAGAACTGCCACTTGTCCGTACTTAGGCTCGTTTGTCAAGTTCGGCTCCTTCCACGGTGTGATTTCCTCGCCCTTTGGTACTTTAGCAGGTCGATGCAGACGTGTCAGTCCGTCCGCGTTGCCGTGTCGCTCTGTCTTTCGATGAACGATATCGAAGTCGTACTCTTGTAGTCGCACCGCCCAACGACCAATCATGCCCGTGTAATTAGTGAGCTTCTTCAACGCCAACAAAGGTTCGTGATCTGTTACGAGGCGAAACTTTTGTCCGTAGAGATACGGATGGAAGTGCTGGATTCCCCAGACTACTGCATAGCATTCGCCTTGAGGTGCTGAGTCATTCCTTCTCTCGTCTGGCACCGTGCGCGACGCGTACTCGATGACATGCTCGCGACCATCGTTCCCCTTCTGCGCTAGAATAGCATAAATAGCTTTCGGTTGCCAGTCTGTGATAAGAATGAACTGTTTGGAGGGGTCCGGTCGAATCAAAATAGGTGTCGTCGCCGGAGCGTTATTGAGGGTTGCGAAGGCCTGTTCACACTCCACGTCCCAACTGAGAGGCTGGTCCTTTCGTAGCAGGTTTGTTAGTGCCCGTGCACTCGCGATGAAGCCCTTGATGAAACAGCGATAGTACGATGCCAATCCCAAGAAGGCTCGAACCTGCGTCAGCGACGTGGGAACCGGAGCTTCTCTTACCGCCGCGACCTTTCCCGAGTCAGGCCGCAGTCCTCCACGCGTCACGACGTAGCCCAAGAATGAAATTCCCGAAAAGCTCTTTTCGAGTGCGATCCTGAATCCAGCATCCCTCAGTGCTCCCAGCGTCCACTCAATGTGTTGTGCATACCCGTGATAGGTCTCCGAGTAGACAAGGATGTCATCCATGTATACGATCACGCAGAAGTTGATCATTCACTGAGTTAGCCGCGTCTGCCCTCAAACAGCACGAAGGCCGTCTTCGGCCTATCTTCCTCCATGACCAGGATGTGATGGAAGCCATGCCGAATATCAAACTTACTAAAATAATTAGCGCATCCAATCGCATTCAGCAAATCATCGATCCGGGGGAGGGGATACACATCTTTGATCGTGACTTGGGTAGATCCGTTATATCGCAATAGTGTTTCTTGTCCTTATATCGGGCGAGGAGAGGGGAGATTCCTTCGTACAGGGTTTGAGGGGGTTCCAAAGAATCGACCATCCTCGAAATTTGTACGAGGGGTTCTCCCAAAATCATCGCCTTGGTTCGTTGGATGTTCCGATTAGTTAGGTGCATTGTTCTTGGGATCGTTCGGGGCGGCGGGTAATAAATACGCTGTCGCGCTAGCTTCAAGATTTTCGGATCATTTTCGTCACTGCTATCCGCATCCTTCGATGATGGCTCATTGTCTGCAGAGTCTTCCCAGGCGATCATACGGAGAGTCCCCGCTAACATCGGCGAAACTCGCGGAACTGCGTTGATGGTAGTACGAAGGGTCAGTCTCATTGGTACAGCATAGAGCTTTCCTCCTGTATTTCGGAGGATGATTGACCTTCGCTCGAAGTCCAAGTTCGCTCGTAATGCCACAAGAGTGGGAAGTCCAAAAAGAACGTCGTAGGTATTTACATCTAACACCACAACATCTCCCAGTGCATGCACTTTTCCCAATCAGAAAGCGACATTGGTCATTCTTCCCACCATTTTAATCTTCTCTTCATCTGCCGATACGAGCTGATCTTTTTCCGAAAGCATGATCAGGTCGTTTTTCCTGCTTGCCCTCTCAACTACTCTTAGCGAGATAGCCAAAACAGCGGCTCCCGAATCGATGATTGCATTGTACGGAATTCCCCAGATTTCAATGTCGCATTCCGCAGATTTCCAGCGGATGGGTTTAATCCGAAGAAAATTATCATCTTTCTGCATTAGTCCTACCTGTATTGAATCTGACGTGCCGGTCGCGTTTTCGTCTGGCGTGGGGCCTTTCGCTTTTATGTTTGGTGTTCGAGCGAGGGCGAATCGTTTCCGATTCGCCTTGCAGTGTTGTAACATCCGCTCATTAGCCTGTTCAGAGATCGAGAGCAAATGGCCGATCGGGAGTGGAATCCGATGGTCCAAAGCTCGGACGATGTTCAGTCCATCAATTTCCCCAGTGACAAAAGTGGGTCCTCCCGACTCCATTTCTCTTGGAGAGGGTCGCCACTCTGCCACTTCTTTCTGTTCTGGTGCCGGCCTGATCGTTCCGATCATTCTGAGGCCAGGCCCAGCGATACATACTGATCTAACGGAAAAAGCTCGGCAGCTTCTTCCGTGGTTGCTAGCGCACTTCCCACACCTTCCATTTCTTCCATGAGAGCTCCGACCCTCCCTAGTCCGTTAGCGATGGGGGCCGCTGCCATCGGTGCGACCCCGACTCGTCATGGGCCAGATGCCCTGGCTGATGGCATGCATAACAAACATTCAGATTGTTTGCGGCTCCCCCAAGAGTGGGCGTCGGGGCCAGCCCTTGTTGGATTGGAGGGGCGCATACTGTGATGGGCCGCATGTTCCTCATCATGGCTTCCAATCGAGCGGTATGCTCCCGTTGTTCCTTTTTGCTTTCCTGGATTAGACTAACCAAGGTTTTGGTCAGTTCGAGTATGGCAGTTGATTCATTCGATCGTACGAGATTCTCAACTGGAGGCAGGGGTGCCGTTCTTACAGGCGTTGGCATTACAGGGACAGGGACACTCGGGATCTCACTTGGAACTGGTCGTTTAGGGGCTATCTGTTCCATTTAGGTGACAGGACATGACACAAACCCCATGTTTTCAAATTTGTTTTGCAGCGCAGCTAGTTCAGCTCTGGCTCTTATGAGTTCGGACGAATCTCCTTCCCTAGAGTAGTCTTCTCCTTCCAGGAAGTTCGCCGCGAACTTCCATTCCATTTCTTCTGCGGCGGCCATGATCTGCTGTAGCGTATGATTGATGGGGGAAAACTGCTTTCGCAGCTTCGCCCTTATTGTTCGGTTGCGGAGTCCGTTTATGAACAAATCTCTCCCTACTTTCTCGCCTCGCTCAGTTTTCACAAATATTCGGTAGAACCGGTTGCAATACTCTGCGACGGATTCGAGAGGTTTTTGCACTCGGTCTGAAGATCTACCCATACATAGGTACTAAACCAGTGATGAGCATCTCCTCCTAATCAAGCGGGGATGTTTGCCTGAGCTTCGTTATCGTCATACTGCTGTGCTTGGAGCGTGGCCAACCAGGCTCCTGCCAGGTGGTGCGCAGGATCAAATAGATAGAGATCAGGTGGCGTCATGGGAGCCCGTGCTCGTGGGGCGGGTTGATTAGGATTCGGTTGATTAGCATTCTGTTGCGGATTCGGGTTTTGCACATTAGCAGCCATATTGGCTGCTCGTCGATTAGCCGATCTGCTTCGGGTGATGACAGGGTCGCGTCTATGCGCGTTCCGGGGGCGAGGCCACCCTCGGTTAGCCAGATCGCCTAATTAGCGTGCTATTAACCCTAAGACCTAGCCACGTGTCGGGCTCCGATACCAACCTCACGCCCAGCGCGACTTCCTGATCGGAGTAGGATGTGGGCCTGAAAGTGCGAAAAGGGGTGTGCCAAGGATTTTTGGGGAAAGTGGAGTCTCAGGTCAGAACAGAGATCTCCTGGGGCAGTGTTTTTCGGGGGCATGAGTGCAATTTGGCGGGGAGGGCGGATCGCCTCTGGTCACGAAGCAGATGGTACGCGTGGGTTGCTCTGGGTCGGGCGAGCCATTGGTTTTGGGGGCGGCAGTTTGCGGGAGGGTCCCTTCGGGGTGGATGTGCTTCCGATGACTCAGGCCGTCGGGAATTGCCACGTGGCGCCGACCGTGGCGCGTTTAGGTTGGGCCTCCGGGGCGCTGGGGTCCTCTTATCGCCGCGTCGTCGGCAGTTTCCACAAGGCGTACTGGGCCAGTATGGGGCTATGGCCGGCCACGAGACGACGCTGAGTTGGTGATATGGAAGGAGGAGGCGAAAGGGATGGAAACTGGTGGTGATAACGACAAATCTGGGGTGGATGAAGTAGTAGGTATGGTCCGGAGAAGGGAAATCAGAGCACCGGGGGAACTTGGGAGGATCTTCGGCCTACAGACGACGCACTGAAGACTACTTCCGCGACAAATTACGGATGTCTCCACGTATCTTCCGTGAGATCGTTGAGAACTTGACGCCGATTCTCGAGCGACGTGTGACGTTCTACAGAGAGTCTTTGCAGCCAGACCACATCGTCGCCTACGGGCTTTACAGATGGGCGTCTGGCGAGACATACGAGAGCAGCACCTGCAGCTTTGGAATTGGCAGGGCTTCGGGTTTGGTGGCCGTCCGGGACGTCACAGCTGCGCTGCTTTCGGTGTACAGGGAGAAGGTGGCGTGGCCGACTGGGGTACGGAAGGCGGTTGTTCTGCGTGCTTTTGCGGACAAAGGGTTTCCCGAACTGTCATGGGTGCATCGATTGCACCCATATCTACATCGACAAGCCGGCGAACGAGGCTCCAGAAGACTACTACAACCGCAAGAGACGATTCTCTGTCGTCGCTCAAGTTGTGGTGGATTTGGACTTGCGCGTCCTCGATGTGTTTGTGGGTTATCAGGGGAGCTGCCACGACGTGAGGGTCATCCATCTGTCCAGTCTTTGGTCGCGTGCGGTGGGGGGCGAGTTGTTCACAGGGCCTCCTGTGTTGCTGTCGTTCCAAGTGCAGACCAATGGTTATCTGCTGGCCGGCAATGGTTACCCGCCAACGAATGGATGGTTGTCCCCTATGGCGGCACGGCGCAGACTCCATTCGAGGCCCGTTTCGACAACAAACAGAAGACGGCGAGGGGGGCGGTGGAGAGGGCCTTTGGGAGACTGAAGGGAATGTGGCGGTTGTTCCTTGGGTCGCACAAGACTAATATGGAGACCTTACCGCAGCAGTTCGTGGCCGTCTGCATCTTGCACAACATCCTCATCGACGCCGGGATCCCTTTCGATGAGAACTTGCTGTGGGAGGTGGACGCCAACGGAGTTCGCCGTCGAGTGGATCTTGCGATCCAGCGCCCCCCCAAGCCTTTGTGCATGGAAACTTCTATGGGGGAAGCGGTCATGCTGCGTGAAGCGCTGGCGGAGCGAATGATGCAGCGATGAGAGATGTCGGCGGCGCGGGGCGGAAGTAGATGTAAGCTGCGTACGTGGAAGAGCGTTTGACGGCGGCAGTAGAAGGAAGCAGCGTGCGGAGAGACGAAGGAGACAGTAGATTGTGTGATGCCGTCAAAGTCATTGTCGTCATTGTCGAACGAAGACCGAAGAACGTCTGTGTAGTGTAGTAGTCCCCCTCCATTGTGTCCTCCACATTCAGATTGTTGACGACCGCTTTTTCTTTTTGTTTTCTTTCGATCCATGCTTTCACATTGACGCGTTGATAGTGCTTTATTCCCAGTTTATGCGCAAGCCATAGGGCGGTAGATGTGGTGGTGGCGGCCGATTATTTTTGTCTGTGAACCGCATGGATATGGGATTCGGGTCTGTGGTGTGCGACAGACGCATGCATGCGTCGGGGTTCCTTTTCCCCAATTTTCGAAGTGCAGTACTGTGCACAGTGTACTTTTTATTTGTTTACAAGGGTTTGATGATTATTGTGTTCTGTTCGTCGAGTTTTATTGCTTGTCATGGACTATTTTCCTCCCCGTCATGTGCCCTGCGTGCCGAGATGAGGGCGCACTTGATGCGTGATGATGTGAATGAGTGCAAGCCATTGATGATAGCATTCATTTGAGTTCACATATGTCCTTGGTCCAAATGTTGGAGTACATATTTTCTGTTGCCAATCATTCGTCTTCATCTTCGTCAAAGTGTTGTGAATGGTTGAACGATGAGTGCAGGAGAAAGAAGGTCACTGAGTGAAAACGTCAATCTCTCACACAGAATTCATGCACCTTATCACCCACAGCTTTACATGGAAGCTTTGCAATCAGAAAGAACAAACATAAGAAAACACGAGTGCGATATAAAAGGAACGTTCGCCACAACACACGAAATCAAATTAGCATCAATGATGCACATGGACATGATGGACGTTAATGACACCGCACAGTTGACAATGAGTGGCCCCTTTAATGAAAAGACGTGCATGTCGACAGCACTTTGCTGTCAGCTTTATGAAACCGAGCTCTCACCCCTACTCGGCAACCGCTTTTACAACAAGAAACGGCTCGACGCAAAGGAAGTAGAAGACAGTGTACGAAACGCGCGCAACCGCTATTCACACGCCATGCCAGCTCCTATCCCCATCATCATTGACGACATCATCGTCGTCGCCACCATCGTCGTCGTCACCATCACCACCTTCGTCATCATCATGGTCATCATCATCATCGTCATCATCATCATCTTCATCATGAACATCGTCATCATCATCATCATCATCATCATCTTCATCATCACCATCATCATCGTCACCGTCATCATCACGATCGACAGCATCACGATCGTCATCATCATCATGAACATCGTTATCATCATCATCGTTGTCGTCACCATCATCATCATCGTCACCATTATCATCGTCATCATCAACGTCATCATCGTCAACATCATCGTCATCATTAGCAGCACCGGCGGGTGGCTGTGCGCGGTCACCTCTTGTCGTCGTCCACAGCGCCTGCCGTCACGATTCCCCACCCTCGTCCTTCTCGTCGTCTTCATCATCGATCTCCGGAGGTCCAGTGCCTAACCAATCTAGTCGTCTGGCGAGCTCAGGAGACGTCAACGTGGCGTCGTTGTGGAACGACACCCCACACGAAACCCACTCGGGGATGTACACCGGAGGGTCGAGGAGCAGTGGTACCCCATTTTCTTCGTTACTGCATTGACACACTGCAGAACATGGCGGCGCGCGTCGAACGAGCCATGCAGCGACGCAATGAGCGTCGGTTTCGCAATGAGCTCCACGAGATGGGACGCCTCAAAATGCGAACGGAGATTATCTCCCGCCATCCGCATGATCCACATGGCGGCAGACAGCAAAAGGCGCATGCAGTCTGCCACGTTCCTCAGCCTCTCGTACGATATCCGCCCGCCGTCTACCCCCTCCCCCATGTCAACAGCATTCGTGAAAGCTCCCACCAGACGCTGCGTTGTGGACTCCTGATACGACGCCATTTCGTCCTCCTCGTGCCTGTCGTGTATGACGCCACCTACGTACCAGATGGGGAGCTTCATATGAAGCTCTAAAGTGTTATGGACGACCGCCGGACTCACACATACCCGCCAGTCCTCTCCAAACCAGATGGCGCGGGCGAGGTCTGTGGCAACGTGGTTCAGCACATAGCCATAGGAGCAGTGGTACCCGCGCGCGCGATTGGGGGACTTGAAGATCCACCCATGGATGATGCGCAATGCTATGGTCTGCACCCTCGAAGCCCTCTCCTTCGCGGCCCCCAACTCCGACACGTCTTTCAGCTTCTGCCGAGGGATCGTGGCGTTCGGGAGGACAATGCTTTTTCTGATCTCCGACGGTTTCACACCCTTTGCGATGGCGATGAGGTGCAGGCACGTCTCTTGGATGATCTTGAACATCCCATGCCCCTCCGTCTCATTCCAGAAATGCAGATCGTCCACCCACAGTTTCGCTTTCGCCTCCAGAGCCGCCAGGTTTCCGGATCGCCTCTGCCTGTTAATGAGGGGATCATCGTTATCAGCATCATCACGACCGTCGCCACCGCCCCCCCCCGCGCCTGTCGTCGATGTACCAACGACAGCCCCCACCGCTGCGGCTTCCTTTTCGCGTCGCAAGTTGTCCCCTGACTGCCGCATTCACCCCCGCCCCTTCATCCCTTCTCGCCTGTCCCGCCGTGGGCGTCGCTGGGTTTGAAGGCGCCCGCATTGGCGGGTGTTTACCGACGTCCTGGGCGGCCTGGACGTCCTTCGACGGCACGGCACCGCGCATGCCAGGGGTCGTCGGCTGGCCACGCTCCTCCCTGGCAGCAACACCGCCTCCCACGCCGCCGCCCGCCTCACCCTTGCCTCGCGCAACCTCGTGACCCCCATCTTTACCACCGTCGACACCTTCCTCTCCGCTCACCATTCGCGCATTCGACAATTCACGCAAGGTCCCTTTCCTCCCATGAAACGTGTCCGCCTCCGATTCGAAATCGTCGTCCTGTCCGCTGCTGGCCTTGGTAACCCACTCTTCCCGCGCGGACCTCCCGATCACCAGAGCACTGCCGCTTGATGCCTTGGGCTTCTTCGCGTGATGCCTCCCCCGCTTCACGACGCCGGCAGCTTCCATTTTCTGGGAATCCCTCCCCCTTTTCCCCTTGCCAGAGTTGCGAGTATTCGTCATCGCCGAGAAGACAGACAACGATGATGGCGATGACGAAGAGACGACAACCACACGACTGCCACAACGATGCCCGACCGAACGGGGAGAAAGACGAGCGGATCGAGAAGAAGGAAGGGCGAGAACGTGAATACGACGTCTGGCGAAAACGGCGGTGGTGAGAAAAACAGTGCGCGAAGAGGAGACGACACGTAAAGATGACGTCTGGCGAGAGAGATGGCAGCGAGAAAAACAGTGCACGAAGAGGAGTCGACACGTAAAGATGATGTCTAGCGAAAGAGATGGCAGCGAGACACACAGTGCGCGAACAGGAGTCCCAACGTGAAGATGACGTTGGGATTGCGCGATGGGTTTGTTTTCGGAAGGAGGAGGAGCGACGAGGAGTCCGAACGCGAAGATGACGTCTGGCCACCGCCTGCGTGGACAGGTCATATCGTGGTCGTGGCAAATAGTCCTCACGCGTCAGCGACAGTGCACAGGTTGGCTACAGGGTGAACGGAATGGCAGAGGGACCATTCCATTTGCGATCCCTTTTCCGACACATGGACGGTGGGTATGCGGCATTCCGCCAATCACACCCCCAAAAAAAACGAACACCCCCGCCTCCAAATGACGATACAGCGGCAAAAAAAAAACGCCACACCCCCCACTGGCCGTGTCATTGAAGTCTGATACGCTCGTCTGCAAAAAAAAAAAAAAAAAAAAAAAAAAAAAAAAGTAAAGCGAAGTCCAACATACAAATTGAATTTCAAACTTCGACACCTTTTTGAGGGAGATATTAAATGGCATGACATAAATAGCAATACCGTTGATAAAAGAAATGTTCACTACAAGGAAAGCAAGAAATGAAAGACATGGTGCCCAGAGACATGTGTTCACTGCAAGGAAAGCAAATATCATGCAGTGAAGAGAGCCAAGAAAACGTCCATATCCAGCCTACCATATTGCAAATCAAAGTACTCTCTCTCTCTCTCTCTCTCTCTCTCTCTCTCTCTCTCTCTCTCTCTCTCTCTCTCTCTCTCTCTCTCTCTCTCTCTTTTTAACAAACCACAGAGGACAAGGGAACACATACATTGTACAAGTGCATCGTCGGTGACAGAAACTGGAAGCCAAATTCAGCAATAGAAGCCAACAATAACAAATTTCCAATTTTTTCTCTCTCTCGCCATCTCGCTGTCACGATGGACATGCAAATCCCAAAAGACAGAAAGTTCGAACTCTCGATGTATCCACTTTGCAAACTGAAGAAATGAATCAAACGGTCGTCCACGAACCTTTACCCGCCACGTTCATCATCGCAGTGTGGTCGGATCATCCGACCACCTCCCGATTACGAGCACACTACAACTACGGCCGAAGCGATAAACAAACAAGTAAAAAAATAAGGGCACTCCTCGCTCCACAATGTACAATGGAATAAATCCACGGAGAAGACGGACAGACCGACAGAAGTACGTGCACGATAGGCAATCTGCCACTCCTCTACAGACACAAACCGAAAACAAACCCATGGCACGAAATGAACTAGGAGGCGACACGTGCGTGGCAACAGAGTGACATCCATAGCCGAAAAATGCCCTGTGGCAGACGTTCCCGCCTACCGCTCTCGTATAGCCTTCGCTATTTCCAGCAGCGCATGACACATAAGCTTGCTAACTTTATTAGACGCAACACAGTGTTGCTTCTGGACCTCCACCTTCGCTTCGATAGCCTCACACTGCCGAATTTGAATGGAGCATTGCCTCTTGCTCGCGCTCTCCATCGCCTCGCATTGGCCCCTACTCGCGCTCTCCATCGTCGACGCCATCAACGCCCCATGCTTCTCCATGCACTCGCTTAAGGCCTCGAATATCTGCTGCCGCACGTTTTTCCTCTTCCTGAAACCGGTCGGACTTCCAGTCGTCTGTGAGCCCCCACGCGCTGAGCTGTCGTCTTCGTCGTTGCCATCTCCAGCGGCATCCCCGTCCCCCACAGATTTCGGAGTCGCCGACTGTGCAGATGGGAGTTGCACACCTCCTGCGGCACCGGTGTCTGCAACATTGCTCGGGCTGATAGTGTGGCTCCTCTCCTTTGCCCCTTTGATCTCCTCGTAGACGGCCCGATCCATGTTGAAGCTAAATCTTTTCTCTGCCCTCTGCTGACTCGTCAATTGAAGGAAGTCCTCCTTCCCCGAGATGCCCATGAAAGTGTGGATCTTTTTGAACTGTTGCATGAGATTATCCCATTTCTTCCCACATTTGTCTGTCGGCCTATCAACACCGACCTTCAGCAACCTCTCCCGGACGTCCAACCATTTCCACTCCCTCGACCGCATCCATGCGAATGCGTGCCCCGCCGCTTGCAGCTGGGCGTCCAGATCCCGCTTCGCCCTTATGAGGGCCACCATGTGATCCACAGACCAGAAATTTCGGCCACCCTCCTCATCCCCCTCACCTTCCGCATCAGCAGAGGTCGCCGACGACCTCTTCCACCTCCGCCCAGCATTCGTCGAAGCCCTGCCTCTGCCGCCCCTGCCACCCATGTTCGGCGCACGCAACGGGAACACGTCACCGTTGTCGTCCTCCTCAGCGTCGCACTGAACTTCGTCACCGTCTGTCCAGACGTCACCCCCCCCACCAACCGCGTCTGCTTGCCCGGCCCGCTCGCCCACGCGTAATCGCTGCACACCTTGCGTTATGGACTCTTCTTGTTGTCGCCGCAACTCCTGCCTCGACTCCTTCCATACCCGCCTACCATCTCCATGCGCGCCCTCGAAAGGGAAGTCTTCCTCACTCACACCCCTTTCAACTGGACGAGGAACAGTGTTTCGACCCCTGGAGAACACAGGAGGGGGGTTCATCCACTCAGGGCGACCACCGGTGGTGCGTGGAATTGACGGTCCAGAAGTCGCCTGCACTCGAGGCCGCTCCCTTGCCTTCTCGGACGTCTCCTGAGGTGCAGAACCACCCCTCGTGCGCCTGCCGACCAATGTCACCTGCCCCGCGTCGTCGTTGGGATGAGGGTTCACGAGCACAGTGCGCGTGGCAGAAGATGGGCTCCCGCTCCGCAGGCCAATTGTGAGATCCACAGGGGGGAGGCGTTCCTCGTCTTGGGCACCTTCGTGGAGGAGGGAAGTGAACGACTGCCTGTACTTCGCTCCGCGCCGATCATACAACTGGCTACCCATCCATTCCTGGGTCGACCCGCTACCCAGCGGAACTGTGTTGGACACGTCCACGTCCGCCTCCCCCTCGTCCGAATCGGGCAGAGGTTGCATGTGAGGCGGGAGTCCTTCGTACGGCGACGGACCTGAGTTCTTCTGTCTACACCGGTACAGATCGCAGGCCGGTGGCTGGGATAAGTGTCCGACAATGTGGCAAGATTCGGCTGCCGCCCGTCCATGGCCACGCTCTTCCTCACCCCTCGATTCCTGCAAGTACGTGAAGGCAACCTCCCCAATATGCACACCTGAACAAAGACGACAACGAGAAGCAGAATCACCACAAGGAGGACCAGCGGCAGCTTGCGAAGCACGTCGGCCATGTAACACAACCATTCTCGCAAGGGCAACTAACGACGACAACGCACGACAACGTAACGTCTACCCAGACGGCGGCAAACAGCAGGCGTGCGTGGGCAGGACTGGCGACGCCCTCTACCGCTTTACATTGTGGACCACTGCGCATGGTGACGGACGTAAGCCGCAGTCATTTTCGAAACGGCTGGCCGTTGGAGGCCTTCCCGTTTCCCGCCGGCGCTGGTGAGGGGCTAGGATAAACCAAAAACGGCCAGGGACCCCGTCCGCCACCCAACCTTACCGTTGCGGTCGTTCCCGCCGGAGTCGAACGTTGCCGGCCGCTAATGTCCGCCCACACCTTGGCTGGACCAGCAATGTACCAGACTACAAAATTCTGACGTCGTCGAAGAGCGCCGCAGCCGTCCCGATTTTCGCGGAAACTCCCACTCCGAGGGACCTCGCGAGGTACCTTGGGGAACACAGCCAAATGCCTGTAGCCCGAGGACGCCCCGACGACGCCCCGAGGAAATGTTTTCACATCGATTTCGAGGGATCACTCTCCGAGGACAGATGGAACGATCAATTCCTCGGGTTTTTTTAGCGCCCGAGGAGTGTCTAACGAGCCCCTAAGCCGGTAATCTTCTGCTCTTCTCATCTCGGGAACTTCCCTTGCTCTCGTCGTCCTATCGCTGAGTCTTTCTGCGACCTTTCACTCCCCCTTTCGGCCGGCTGTTCTTGCAGCCCCTCCTCTCTCTCATGGTTTTGTTTCCCGCTCGAAATCGCCAATGGTGTGACGTGTCTCTGGGCGACCCCCCCATCATCAAACATCTAGGGCCTCTCCTGGTGCGGATGATCCTGGCAGCTCAGCAAACCCTACAACGCAGCATACTGTCGAAGGTTAGTTGTTGTGTTTCTTCGCGAGGTAGTTGCCCCTGAAGTGCAGGACGCGCATCCAAACGACCCCACGACACTACACGTGTGAAGATCTGGATTTTTTTTGAATGAATCGTGTGATTAACCACTTCCCGAACCCGTGCTATCTTTCGTACCCCTCCCTTCTGTATCATATCAACCCCATAAAAAACCCTGTTTCGTTTTCTTGATTTTAGGTGCCGCGTTTTCAACGGCCTTTTCGATTCCCGGGTTCGACCTTTTCCCTTTTGCAATTCGGGAAATACTTGGGAATTTACGAGCGCCTTAGCGAGCGCACTGGAAATTGGACCCGACAGTTGGGATTTCCGGGATAAGCGGAACTTTGACGTGTCCTTTTTGTGTGTGAATGTTCTCGGTCGCATCGTGGAAAACTCTCGGAATTTTGCAAGGATATAAATAGGCGTAGGACTTTCTTTCCCTCGCTGCTCTTTCGCGCGCGGATATGGTAATTTCAATTTTGAATTGGTTTAGGACGTAGGCAAACTGTAACTGTTTCGGTGCCTTTTTCTTTTGTTCTTTTTGTTGACGGCGCCACGCATGCAAAAACTTTCTCCTCTCTCTCCCCCGCATCGCTCTCTCCCGCGCTCCTTTTTCCTTCCCCCTTCTCCTCCTCTCTCCTCGTAACTGTTTTTCTCCCTCCCTTTCTCTCTCCCGCTCAGTTCTATGCGCGCCCATTTTCCCCTTTCTTGATCATCTGAATCTTGGACCCGTCTTGCGCTACTTCTCGCGCCTTTTCTTCTCTATGAGCAAAGCTCGTGAAGTCCGGTTGATCCTTCGATTACTCTCGCCCACCAATCAGACGTGGGGTACAGTAGGATCTGCCTATCGCGCGACGAGTCTGATTGGTTAATCGAGAGTTTCGAAGCATCAACATGGCTCCCGCCAAGCGCTCCTCTCAAAGTCTTCTCCTCCTGCTTCTCCTCTTACACTTTGACTTTCCCCCTGCATTCTCCTTCCCTTACCTCCCTCCTCGTTGCTATAAATTCCGCAAGCGCGCCCGCAAATCTCTCTTACGTTCTCGACTCTCAAGCCAGCTTCCGGGAAGCAGTGGCTAGGCAGAGTGTTTGATGCGAGTCGGAAAGTCCTGTCGGGCTGACGATAGGCTGGCCGGTTGCGCGCTTGATCGCCACGACGGACTGTGGGATCGGGGCGAACCATGCACGTCGGCGGGGTAACGATCGCAGTGGTGGGAGTTAGCACGCGACGGCCGAGTTCGTCGGTGCGGGTATGAGGATCGATGACTGGAGTTGAGTGAGTGATTGGCCTGGGGCCATGTTGAAATCCACGGCGAATGCGCCTTTGTTGATGAGGATCTTTATCTCTGGTGTGAACCTGCGGCAGCAATGCCGAACATTGCCTTTTTGATCTCGTCCCCTTCTCTTCTCTCCTCTATCTGTGAATGATGAAGTGTCTCTCCCTCCCTCTCCCTCTCGCTCTCAAATGAAAATGAGTCTGCATGCTATTCCGGTGTAAAAGAACTTCTTCCGGAACTCTTCCATTAGTTTCCTGGGTAATCCCCCTATGAAAAGACCCCGGCTTCTTGTCTTGTGAACGGTGGACGCGTGTGTACTATTTAGTGATCTATCTTTTGCCTCGGTGCATATCTCATTTTCGCACCTTCCACAGTGAATGTATGTATGAAAGCATGCGTCCTTCTCTTTGAAGTTGATTAGACGATTGTTGTCGGGATTTTGTCCGAGAATGCACGAGTGTTTAGATCTGTAGCTTTGAAGGTACTGCGCATGCTATCTGTTCAACGTCGCGAGCCGCGAGCGGTCCGCTGAGTACATGCATGATTAAACTGACGAGTGTTTTTCTCTCTCTCTCTCGTATAAAAAAGGATTGATTGAGGATTGCGTAAGTATTTTCTCTTCTTTATTGATATGTGGACTGACTAGTACCCTCCGATCGGGCGTCAGCCTCCCGTACCTCCCGTACCCGCACGGCCTTTTCCATACAACGAGGAAAGGACACGTGTATGCGAGTGGGACGTACGAGAAGCTGTCGCACAGATCGGCGGGCAATACTACTTCCCTCCGGCAAACCGTTGTTCGGGGTTTGTAGAGGCTGGGTTTGTTATTATCGACACACACTTCCCACCCTACTCAATATTGCTCCCCTTTAACGAACTGATCGTCATTCCGTGGACGGCAGTGGCACCCCATTGGCCTCGAACCCTGTGTATAGAGTGCCAGCGTTTCGATCGCTACGAGGCGAAGGGCTTCCACTACCGAATACGGAGTGAGGACGAGCATAAGGAAAGAGCCACGCGTCTGCGACCCTCCACATCAGACTCAGAACTAACCAACGAACGACGACGGGACTTCATCCGAAAACGAGACACGCGAAGCGTGCCGAAGCCCTTCCGCTCTAAACGACGGGCCGTAGCACGGTGGGAAACTCGACAATACTTTTTGGATTGAATTTGGATTTTTCTCTTTTCGCGCCGTGCCCGCGCGCGCATTCCGCGACGCGCGAAGGCAACCGACTTACTTCATCGGACCAACGCGGGGGATTTCAGTTCCGTCTGTGTCCCCACACTCAATTCCCAAAAATCCTTGGCACACCCCATCTTGCTGTTTTTCTGGGCCTCTTTCCGCACAACTAACACTCCGAACGAAAGACAGCACAGGGCGTGAGGTTGCGCGTCACAATCGCGGGACAGAGCGGAAGGCAGCAGCCTTACAGACAGACCGCCGAACTGCGAGCCAAGTGTGTTGACCACACGGACCTGAGGGCATACTCACACGAGGACCAAAAGACCCAAAATCCCAAAATTTGAATCATTTTCCAGGTGGAGAGGCTCCCTACCTAAATGCCTCAAACGGTGACCCTTCTGTCAGCGGCCTGCAGGGCCGCGGGCGGACCCTATTTGAGACCACCTCCGGAGGTGGTCTCAAATCACCTTTCGTTTTTTTTTTTCTATGTTCGCGAATTGAAGAGAATCGTAGACGAAGAAGACAGCCCGCCAAACAACTGAAAGTGCGACCAGGAACATTTACGTTGTAGCGAAGCCCCACGCGTTATGCTGATACCACGCCGGGCGTGGAGGCACAGCCAGGACGGCGGCGAACTGGCAATCGCCCTTCGACAGTGTCCCTGCGCTTTTGTTGTCGACCCGCCAAAATTCCAGTCGATGCTGGTTCAACCTCCGACACAAGATTTCAAACAGCACGCCACAGCCTTCACGCTACCATGTCCACACCTCGATCCGGCCCACCCATCACAGATCACAGGTTCAACCTCCGACACGAGCGCACACCACAGCCTTCACGCTAGCTCCAGCCCGTCAATCCCCCATTCCCCGCCTCCCTTCGGTCGCCCTATCCCGCCCCCGCCCGTTCTCGCTCTCCACTCTCCAAAGACTCTCGCTCTCACGACCTGGCAGCACTCCGGCACTCTTCATGCATTTGGATGCATTCCACACCCGATAGATTCTTAATGTTGGACTTGTCCAATGCACCTGGTCCACACCACGTCCAAATGGGTGCAGATTGTTGTGAAGGGCGCCGAGCTTTTCTGGCAGGGCGGAAGAAAAAAGGAAAAGGGGAACCGCATGCCTTTTCGTTTTATTTCCCCTAAGGATATTCCACCCGTATCTGGCCCTCAAACTTGGCCAGGTACAGGGCCTGGCTTGGTGGGAACACTGGGAAGTTTGTCTGGCTGGGGTTGCTTGTGACTGAAAACAACGGCCTTCACACCAAGCCAGCCCCTGTATCTGGCCGTTGTTTTCAGTCACATTGCGGGGTCCTTGTTGATCTGTGCTGGTGACCGGCCTGGCCCCTGATTGCTGCGAGTCCAGCACTTCAGTCTTGGGGCATGCGGGTTCCCAGAAGGTGCATCACAGATTTTGGGCCTCGCTGTACTACTCGAGACTCTCAAATTTTCGAGAGTGGATCGCCGCTGCACTTAGGGCCTTGCCGGACGGCACAACTAACGAAACGAAATGACCACCAGAGTCGTGAGGCGTCGCGAAGCCCTGATCTACCGTTTCGCTTCGTTTTTTGCCTCACCGCCCCACAGCACACACGAAACCTCTCGCGACAACGCCCTGGCGAGAGTAGTGCGGGATTCACTTCGCTACGTTCCAAATTTGTGGACGCTACGGTCCAAGTTTTTGGATGGACCTCGGTTGGAGCGATGCAGCACACTCGTGAGATTTCGCAGCTCCTCCACCCTACCAGCGGAGGACCTACCCCGCTCGTGAGGGCTCGCGAACTTGGACACTGACAGCATTCACGAGTTTTTCCTGACAGAAGTCGTGTGGGTGCTATGCGGCGACTGCTTCACGAAACGAAGTCGTTTTTTTTTTCGTTTCGTGCACCGTGCAGCGAGGCCCTTACTGTCGCTCGGGAAACTCTCGAAACCCCATTGAGAGCTGTCAGAAGGCACGGGATAACGCCACTCTCGAAAAGTCGAGAGTCGCCCGCCTGCAAAACACAAATTCCCAAGTGTCCTCAGGAGTTGCCCGCCGACCGGCTTGTTTTTTCGAGAGTGGACCTCCTGTCCCGATGGCCAGACCAGCCTGGCGTTGTCCCGTAGCGTAGCAGTACATGTCTTCTATCGAGTCCCATGATGCCCGGGGTTACAGTAAGTGCAGCGACGGCGGGTATTTTGAGAGTCTCGCCTCTCTGACAACACTAGTCGAACTCTCGAAATATTTCGAGAGTCTAGAGTAGTGCAGCGAAGGCCCTTTTTCTTTTTTTTGTCGATGCACTTCAAAAAAAGAAAAAAAGAAAAGAAAAAAAAAAAGAAAAAAGAAGGGCGACGGCCTTGAGATATCATCATTAAGCTGACCAGCCCCAGGTAATTCAGAAATAGTTGGTTTTACAACTTTTACTCATCAACTTCCATCATCTGGATTCGAACACGGGTCTGTATTTTCAACAGTTAATGGGTGTACCCACTGAGCTAGGCTCTTGGGTCTTCGACACACTTTTCAAAAGGCCTGGTACCACACCACAATTTCTTGGGCACACCTGCATCCATCTGGCTGCTATGGGTCCGCAAACAGTATCACGACCTGCTAGCACCACGCCCGGTGCTTTTTTTTTTTGGTTTCTTACTTATTTTTATCTTGAGGCACTTTTTTCTTTTATTTTTTTGGAGGCACTTTTTTTTTGCCCTGTAACCTGCTGATTGCAGGAGAGTGAGGTAGAGAGATCTGGGGATGATTTGGTGTGGGCATTCCAAGGGACAACCAAGGGTAGCTGTTGGGATGATGCTCTCCAGAGCTGGGGCGAGTAGTGTTGCTCTGTAACCTAGCCAGGTGGGGGTGTGAGGCCTAGGAGAGCAAGGCAGGGAATAAGACAATGTTGGACAGTTTTAGAGAGTTTTGTTTGGGAGTCTAGGGGTTCTGAGCATTAGAAAAGAGGTGGGTAGTCATTCACAGTTTTTTAACCTCTCCTTTAATTCTCTTGAATTTCTTCAATAGTTCTCAGATTGATTCCCAGCCGAAGCCGGGTAATGGCCCTGGCATCTCAAATGACTTGTGCAACTCTATATGGGACGCTGGGCCCGGTTCCCAGCACGTGCTGCTCCCCACGAATAGACTGGAGCATTTGTGAAAGAAAAAAAAAGAGGCACTTTTTTTCCTAAGCTAGAAGAGGTGCAACGACGAGGTCACCCCTTGTGACCACGTGGGGACCAAATGCCTCAAAAAACCCGAAACACATGCCTCAATGTTTTGAGACTTTTGGTCCCCGTGCGAGTATGCCCTGAGTTACCGCCGGTGGCTGGTTTCTTCTCTTGCTACTGGCTTCGTGCGAGGTGGGCTCTTCGTTAATGACGCTTTTTGCAAGTACTGCAGGTGAATGTGAGTAAGTGATTGCAAGCTAGAGCCTGAAGTCTGTGACAGGAGCCTGAAGATGGGGAAGGAACCTGGCAGACGAGTTCCCTGTCGTGCGCCAGCATGTCCGGCGAGCCCGTGTTAGCCGCGGGGGCGGACGCTGGAATGAGACGCGCGAGATTCTGAGTAGAGGCACAGACGCAGAACTTGTCAATAAGTAATACAGAGGGAGCGCAAGCGCTGATAGTAGGATGCACGGGCTCGGACACGGGACAGAGATTGACACACACATGCTTTTTTTGAGTGTATAGCGAATATGACAACACACACACAAACGCTGTAGAGACGAGAAGTTAATCCGACGTTTCTCCTCCGGGTTCGCAGAGACACAGTCGTTCGTGCATGTGTGTGTGTGTGTGTGTGTGTGTGTGTGTGTGTGTGAGAGAGAGAGAGAGAGAGAGAGAGAGAGCGGAGTTGAGTATTCGGCTGAGAGAGAGAGAGAGGAGCTGAGTACTCGGCCAGCGTGGCAGCAACAGACGGCAGTGGAAATGGGGTACGGTTCAAAAGCCGGCTCATCGCAACCGCAGACGAGTGAAACTCCTGGTGTGCCCTTGATGGGCGGTTCAGTAGGTTACGCAGGACCGATGACGATGACGGGATATGTTGGCGGTCCAACGGGTTCGGCTCCTTCACCTCCCGCAGGGTACGCTTCCCTGCCAACTACTGTGCCCACATTAGCTCCCAACAATCCACCGTACAATCAATCATACGTCGCGTCTCCATTTCTAGTCCCCGCTCAGCTTGGTACGGCTCCTCCCGGCCCCATGCCGTTCCCGCTTCAACCAGGTCCACCACCAGCTGTCGTGGGCCCAGCAGGRATGGGTTATCCAGCGATGGGCGGCGGCGGCGGCGGCGGGGGGAGCGTGCTTACTACGTTCGCGGTCGTTGCTCCGCCAGGTCCTCCCCTTCCGCCCATCACCTACGTGACCGGCTATGATGCTCCCAAACGAAACTGGGAGGGTGGTCTATGCARTTGTTGCGCAACGACCAGCTCTGGTAGCGGCGGCTGTGGCCTGTGTTGCCTCACCTGCTGCTGTCCTTGTATCACTTTCGGCAAGTCCATGAGAATCGCCCGCTTGGGCGTGTGCTGGAGCAGCGGCCTTTTGTTCTACATCCTGACCGTCGGTATGCTCATCCACATGGCGATTTTTTCATTTCTAGTTCCGAATGTCATTACTCCAAAACACCACCACTACCACGACGGCTACTATGTAGGCAGCAACGACGGCTACAACTACACCGGCGGCTACATCTACAACGACAACGGCAGCWACAACTACAGCGGCGGCTACAACTACAACCAGGGCTACGACTACAAGGAGTCCGAATTTGACTATTTCACGTTGAGCGACCAGAGAATTTTTCTGGCGGGGGTTGGTCTGATGCTTATCGGTTCTTGTCTCTTCGGAGGGAATTATAGGCGTTTGATGAGGAAAAAGTTCAGAATCCAGGGGCACGTAGCAAACGATATGTGCATGCATGCATTCTGCTCTAGCTGTGCGCTGTGCCAGGAGCACAGAACGCTCCATAACAACGTGAAGAATGGCGAGTGGGTGGAGGCGGCGCCTGTTCAAGCTGTGTCGGTGGTACTCCCTCCCATTCAGCAAACAATGTCTTGATAGATTAATAGATAACAGGCGTGCATATGCGTCCATGTAGTGAATCGCACCTGGCTGGTGAGGTCATTGCACTTTAATACTCATCTAATCAATACCGGCACTTGCTGGACCCATTTTTTGCATACTCATTTGTATCATCGCTTAGGTGTCATTTGACTGTACCATATCCATACGTACATATCATCACGTCGTCGGGTAGCATCCACTTCTCCTGCACGCGCCCATGCGCTCGAGTAATCACGTGCGTGTTCATTGAATGATATGCGTGTGCATGCCATCACGTGAGTGCTGATGCAATCACGTGCGTACTCATGCAATCAGGTGCGTGCACGACACGTCGCGCGTAAGCTTTGTGAGCATAGGTAGTCGTCACCGATGTGTGTGTGTGTGTGTGTGTGTGTGTGTGTGTAACGGGCGTTTCAGGGAAGGATTCATTCCCCATTCCGCTGCCAACGGACGGTTGCGTGCTATTCGACCCTTCATGATACCGCAGGACTTACCTGTCTGACTCTTGCGAGCCTCCAGGCATAAAGTGCAGCAATTCGGGCATCTCTGCTGAATTGCGGGACACGAAAGGCCTCCAACCTCATCCGTATGCCTGTGCATTGTGACGATATTGACGCGTGCACGAACTGTTTACCCGCAGACCATGCATTTCTACCGTCCATGGGATTCTCGGGTCCATTAAGTGGCATTAACACATTCTAGCCTTGCCCCTGTATAGTATAAACGATAAGTCAGAATACAGTAGTCAGCTTCACAAACTCACCGAGAGAGAGAGAGAGAGAGAGAGAGAGAGAGAGAGAGAGAGAGAGAGAGAGAGAGAGAGAGAGAGAGAGAGGTTCTTCCCATGAAATTGGTGCTGTGGATGGAAGATAATTCTGATCCCTGCGGCGGTTTGAGGGGTGTTTTATATTGGTATTTATTGGCAGGTGGGCTCGGGAAGCTGATCTACGTGCTAGACCGTCGTCGAGACTGATAAATAAGTAACGAGCTACATCCGTACTGATGTCTAGATTAGGTGCACAGGGCCGTGAAGCCGCCGTGTGAGAGGCGTTCCCTTTCTTCTTTTTTTTTTTTTTCCTTTTTTTTTTCTTTTTGGCTATGAGGTTTCATCTGCTGCCACTCCAACCAAAAATTCGTAATCCACCGTACGATTCCATCATCGTTCAAGAGATCAGTGTTCAGCCGGAAGTAACCCGGACCTCTTTCTGCAACCTCAGATAGAGAACATGTCATCACCACCGCCTTGTGGTCCGAGATAGGGTAGTTATCTGTCCTCACCCGGATGACATTGCTTTTCAAACCCTCAGAGACCAGTCCCTTTCTTGCGTCCGGAAGACTATATTTTCGTTGTTTCCTTTTTTATTCTTTTTTTTTTTTTTTTTTTTTATGTGGCCCGATGGACCACGGATCAGATATTAAACTGTTCAGAACAGATACTACACTTGATCTTAGCCAAAAGGCCGAGAAAAGTGTTCACGATCATGGATTCGAACATGGGTCTGTATTTCAGCAGTTCATGGGTAAACCACATCGGTGCCTGCCGATGCTTTCTCGAGAATCGATTCCAAGGAGACGGGCCAACTGCGCGAAAAATAGTTAATTGCCACATGGCCACCGACATTAAAAAAAAAAAAAAAAAGCATAAAAGAATAATCACAACAATTAAACCCCGTAGAGGTCTTGGGTTCAATGCCCACTGGCCTCATGTACCTTCCTGGGCAAGCTTGGCGCCCGCCACCTAGAGATATGCCGTTGGTTCCCCCGAGTGGCATTGAGCAGAGACTGCTGATGTTCATAGGGGGAGGGGACCGGAGGGGAGGCACAGTGACCGGCGCATGGATCCTGATGCTACCGGCTGACCCCTGGCTGGTATCGCCCACCTGCTGTAGCAGGTATCGCACCTGCTGGTGGGTGCAGCTCCGGCTCGTTGGAGGCTTGAGCACGGATGTGGCTGCTACGTGGTTCCCCGTAATACTATAATGACAATAAAAAAGGCCTGAAAGGCCGTCCTGTCCAGATTTGGCAGGTAGTTGAATTGGTTGGGCTTAAAGAATTAGCCTTTTTAATTAAAAAAAAAAAAAGAAAAAAAAAAAAAGAAAAGTGTTCACGGGAGAGCATATGGGGGCTGCTCCCGACCTGCAGGTGGGCGATACCCGCCACGGGACAGCCGGTAGCGTCAGGGACCATGCCAACAGGACCGATCCCTGTGCCTCGCCTCAGGTCCACTCCCCTAAGAACATCAGCAGCCTCTGCTCAATGCCGATCAGGGGATCCAGTGGTCTATCTCTAGCTGGCGGGGGCCAAGCATGGCCAGGAAGGTACACGAGGCCAATGGGTATTGAACCCACAGATCTTGTGAATGCCACTTGTGAACCTTACCAGCTGAGCTAAGCCGTTGGGTATCTTCTCCTTTTTTTTTCCCTTTCATCCTTTGGAAAATTTCGATACGCCCCTGAAAGTTAGATCTATTTTTTTTGGCAGCACGCCCCTCGGACGGCCGACTTACCCTGTCGTGCCCTTGGGGCCTGTGAAATTTCTTGCCGGCCCCTGTCAGTGAGGGGTGCAACATTCCAACATGCCCCTGTGGCCATTCCCATGGCCCTGGGAGAGGCGCTACCGGGGTATACTGGAAATTTGGAACCCTTACCAGTAGGGGCATATTTAGCTCAGTTGGTAAGGCACAGAAGTTGCATTCAGGAGGTTGTGGGTTCAATCCCCATTGGCCTCACGTACATGCCTGGGCAAGCTTGGTGTTCTACCAGCTAGAGATAACCCGCTGGCTCTCCAAGCCAGCATTGGCAGGACCTTGGCCAAATATTGTTGGCTGCTATGCAGCAATGATATTTGCCATTAGCCACCGCTAATGTGGGGTTGGAGGGGGGTAGGGGGAGGTGCAAGTGACTGGCCAAAGATGCTCGGCACTACCATCGCCGGTTGCCCCCGTCGGCAATGCCTGATCACCCTGCATCATCGTGATGAGGGGCCGATACAAGCCTTGCTCTCGCACCACTGCTGTGGTGCAAACCTACCCGGTGGGCTGGGGAGAGTTTCAGGTTTGGTTGGTGTTCCCCCGTACTATACATAGAGTAGCGAGACGATGAGATAGAATATATGCAAGCGAAGTTTGAGAGAAGAATATAGATTACTTAAAAAAAAAAAAAAACATATTTTAGGCCGAAACAACGCCAGTGGATTTTCAGAAACTTCAATCGGCCTCAGAAGGGCGCGACATGGTACGGCCGAGTAGCCCAGTGCGTAGAGCAACGGTTGGAAATGCGCATTGTGGTATGAGGTTGCAGGTTCAAAACTCGATTGCAGCCTCACGCATTTCCGGCCGGGCTGGCGGGCGTTGACCAACGTGCAGCTGTACACACTGTCCTCTGGGTGCTGCATCGTTATGAATACAGACCCTGTCTGCATCACTCAGGGGACTTAGTCCAAGTTGTTGTATGCTGGGTCTTGACTATGCGTGGGCTGCTTGACGTGGCCATTGATGGTTCTGATATTCTTCCCTGTTCAGGCATATAATACATTGGCATCAATTCACAACGTAGCACATATGGTAGGGCTGTAACGAACTGTTTTCTGCAACCTCGCGACTTTCTGCGCAAGGCTACTTCGGGGGTTGATCGATATGGGCCCGCCGAATTGCATGTATGCCCTCACCTTTTCGGAATTGAAGCTGGTATGGTCCCACGCCGATTGGTAGTTGATCGCGCCTTAGCGAGCGCAGAGGATATTAACTGTTGCCATAGCTTCTTTCTTGTTCTGCTGTGGGAGATGGGAATTTTGGAGCGATAGCCGCGCGGGAAAAATCTTTTTGAATTTTCAAGTGATGTCGAGCCCCTGCGGGCTCTCGGAATTTTTTTCTCATATTTCTTCTTGCAATTAGGACTTAGGCTAGGAGTTTGGGTGCATCGCGATGCTGTCGACAACTGCACGGTGCTTCTTGCTTGCGCGCTCCTTGCTGCGCCAAGGTCTGTGCTCTGGCTTCCCCACACCTTAATCTTACGTGCAATTGTAATTCTCTTCTTGGCAGGCGCGAATGTAATTGTAATCTTCTCCTTCTTGATATCTTCGCGTGCGTAGTCTTTCCAATCCTATTGGCCTAAGCGATGAATGACTGGATCGATGCGTGGAGAGTGGCTACGTCCCCCGCGCCGCGGCCCTACCATCCAGTCGTAGGCACTACCTTCCTCCTTCTTCCCTCCCACTCAGACGCAATCTCGGGTATCTCGCGCAAACGCTCACGCTATAAATATTGCAAGCGCAATTAAATAGCTCTCTATGAATTTTGGAGTTAGCGCGGTCGAGAGTATCGGCTAACAAGCAAGCGTCGGAAGGTGAGTAGAGAGTTGGGCGATCCGACGAGCTGGTGCTGGGTATGCGGGGTTGACGTGGGGCCATGATGGACTGTGGCGCACAGGCGAACCTTGCTTGCATGCTCGGACTAAGCGGGGTGACAACTCTATGTGGGTGCGAGGCAACGGACTGCCCGCATCGAGATACTGTGAAGAGAGAGAGAGAGAGAGAGAGAGA
>BFEA01000033.1:4110551-4124350 GCA_003427395.1 Chara braunii
TCTCTTCCTCCCCCTCCTCTTCCTCCTCGTTTTCTTCTTCCCCCCATCCCTCCTCCTCCTCCTCCTCCTCTGCCATATCTTCTCCTCCTCCTCCACCTGACCTTTCTTCTTCCCCCTCCTCCTCCTCCGCCATATTTTCTCCTCCTCCTCCGCCCGTTCTTTCTTTTTCCCCTTCCTCCTCCTCTCTCCCCCAAGAGTGATGGGCAACCCCCCCCAACCCCCTCAACCCCTCCCAGACCCATATAAAAATAAAAAATAAAATAAAAAAAACATGTTCGCGTTCGGTCGGTTTTCCGACCCGTTCGCGTTCGGCGACCGAACGCGAACAGCGTGCTACGCAGGCTGCAAATATCCAGTCCTCCTTGTTTTTCTGGACCATTTTTCCAAATGGATCGAGGTGTATCCGTGTAAAACGTGACAGACGGCGGAAATTGTGCGATATGTTAACCTTCCTCGGAATGCATCAAGATACCAAGGAAATCTTAATGGATAATGGGGCCGAATTTCAAGGGGAAGTCACAAGGAGTCTGGTCACGCATGGTGTCTCCATTCGGAACACCGCCCCGCAGATGTCCCAATCAAATGGCCTCGTCAAAAATGCCAACCGAGTGATTAAAACCGCCCTCCGACGTAATATCGCAGCTAAGGATACAAGACCTTGGTCCGACATAGTGGATCATATCCTGGCCGATCATCGGGGTACACCCCATGAGTCCACTGGCCTATCCCCGTTCCAATTACAGACCAATAGCTTGCCCTATGTAGCCTTGCCGAGCTTGAACGACGAAACGACCCTCGGACGACGGTCTATGAGGGCGACGGTCAAAGAAAAGGCTAAGCGTCATCTGGACCTAATGGAAAAGACCCTTCCCCAGTTAGCCCCGAAACGACAACAAATGACCGAAATGGCCCACGGACGACAGGTCTGGAGCTATGAGGCCCGAAATGGGAATGCTGGGCCCTGACCCTAGTATAAATTAGAGGACATGGTGCAGGTGAGAAAATGTGTTCGTCAAGGCAAGCTAGTGCCACGATTCTTCGGGCGATTCCGTTCTCGGTCCTAGCGGAGTGAACACGGTGCAGCTTGCACCGGAGGTTTCGGGAAGCCAATCGGTTCGATCGATCATCCGACAAGAGTCCTATCTCCGTCCCCTACCCCCTTCTCCATCTCTCTCACTGTCTTCGTCGTCCCCCACTTCTAAGGAAGGGAACGACGATCTCAAATACAGTGTTTCCCCTTCTCTTTCATCTTCGTCTCCACCTCCTCCCCTATCGCCATGAGCGAGCATCTAATGAGACCTGCGGGGCGCATCTCGTCTATCCGGCAAGTGCAACATCCGCAGTTGAGTCCCGATCTGCTTCGGTTTGGGGCATTTTTCAGCACGACGGCCATACACTCCACGGCAGAATTCCGGTTCGTATGAGTCAGCAACTGAGCGCGAGTGTTAGCCGAGGCGTCGACTTTTCTACGGATGTCTCCACCAGGTGTCAGCCACGTGTCGATCATAGTCGCCTTTACCAACAATCTTACAACGGTGCACAAAGCAACCCACACTGGCGTCCTCTGACAGCTACGACTCTGGGCGCGGGATCCCGCGGCCACGTGGATCCAACTTTTGGCTCAGCCTGGCGATTGGATTGTTCCTACCAACGACGTCGACCTCAACCGCCGCTGACTTTCCCCTGCTGCGCCGGAGGTCTTCGTCCCGGAGCTCCTTCCCTTTGTTCCGCCCCAATGAACCAACATCGCCTCACGACCTTCGCGCTCCCCTCCGATCTCCCCACCTTCTGGCAGTCTGTCAATGACGCCCCACTGTCTTTTCGGATCGAGCAGTTGGACATGCCCATCCTTGAAGCTGCCAAGTGGAGGGAGTGGTGGAATGCGTGTGTGGCGTTGAGCTTCTGTCAGCACTCTGCTCAGAGTGGTGTTCCATTGGGTTGAGCCGGCCGACAAGGACGAAGAGGAAGAAGTCCCAGACGACGACGTGAAACTGTTGATCATCCAGGCGTGGAGAACGGATACGGAGGGAGAACTGTTGGGGATCTTGTTCGGGAAGTGAGGGACGGCCACCTGGAGCCGATTACAAGTGAAGTCCTAGTATTCCTGACGCAGCTCCTCAACGACCTGCCTTTGGACGTCCTCTCTTCATGCGATGAATGTCCTACGCCGGTCGCACTCACACGGACCTTGACGCCTGACCTTTTGTGGTCCCTTTGCTCGAAGATTGACGAGAACAACCGCCGCTACCCCTCCTCGGGGCACTACCTGGTTATCGACGTGACTGATCTCAGCTTGTGGGATCTCATTATTCGGAGGGGAGGGAACAAACAAGAGGCACTCGAGGGAGAAGAAGAAGAAGAGGAAGAAGAGGAGGAAGAGGGAAGTTTGTGGGCGGAATCTGATGACCCCGATTACAACGGAACGGAGGAGAGTGAGTCAGGACGAAGTGGATCGGAGGAGTCGGATAGCTCCGGCGAATGGAGCAAGTTAGAAGACGAGGGCGAGACGCAGAAAAGACGAGAGAGGGCAGAAGGAAAGCGGCCAATTGAGCAATGATTATCGCACGGACCAGCGGCACGGCTGTTACAAGGTGATCCAGCGCGCAATCCGGAGCCGCCGCAGGAAGAACTGGTGAGAGATGGCGTCTCCACCGCGGAGGGATCAAGCAGCAAACGCATAAGAAGAAGCCCTTTGCCGACGCAATCCTCTCCACCACGGTCCACCCTTCGCCTACGTGGAGATGCGGGCCCCCGGGCTCCGTCCCCGGTCTTTATCTTGTCGTCCCCTTGGTTTCCTTACCCTCCAGCAGCTCGCGGGCCGCCTCTCGTTTTCTCTCAATTGGCACCCCTTCTCGCCTTCCCTCTTCCATCAACTTTATTCCACCCGCCTTATTGCTACCGTCTTCCCGCATGTCACCACATGCGCTCTCGTAACCTCCTTTCCCCTCCACGTCCTTCTCTTCAGCGTGGCATGGCGCGAATATAATAATATAGAGGTCTATTGCATAATCGCAGGTACCATCCCCTCATGCGAAGATTATGAGAACTTCAACGCCGCGATCCCCCGCACCCTCTGCACCCTCTACCCTAATTACCTTGCCTCGCTCCCCCACCAAGACCATCGTTTCCCCCGCATCCACCGCACCGTCCACTACACTCGACTCCCCACTGGAGATCGAGAACTTCGTCGCTTTTTGCCACCTCTTCCGCAAAATCACCCTCCTCCCCCACCTCCTGTCATAACATTACCCTTCCCCGGTAACCTGTAGATCCGGGGCCGACTCGTGCATGCCATAAGGAAGACTTCCACACTCGTTCACACGGTAATTGGCATGAGCAGGATCGACACCGTGAGAATGCTGGACGGCGAGAAAGCAAGCAGGACCTTGCTCAAGATAGGAATCCCATGGGCGTCACATATGTGACGACCTGTTTTCCGCAACCGTGCGACTTTCTGCGCAAGGCTACTTCGAGGGTGGATTGAGAGGGGCCCACCGAATTGCATGTATGCTATCGCCTTTTGGGAATTGTAATTTTCTCCTTCTTGATATCTTTGTGCGCATATTCTTCCCAATCCTATTGGCCTAAGCGATGCATGACCGGATCAATGTGTAGAGAGTGGTTACGTCCCCCGCACCGCAGCCCGGCCATGCAGTCGTAGGCACTACCTTCCTGCTTCTTCCCTCCCACTCAGATGCAATCTCGGGTATCTTGCGCAAACGCTCACGCTATAAATTTTGCAAGTGCAATTAACTAGCTCTCTATGAATTTTGGAGTTCATGCGGTCGAGAGGATCGACTAACGAGCAAGCATCGGAAGGTGAGTAGAGAGTTGGTGCTGGGTATGCGGGGTTGACGTGGGGCCGCGATGGACTTGCTTGCATCCTCGGACTAAGCGGGTGACAACTCTGTGTGGGTGCGAGGCGACAGACTGCCCACATCGGGATACTGGGGGGAGAGAGAGAGAGAGAGAGAGAGAGAGAGAGAGAGAGAGAGAGAGAGAGAGACGGGATGTGGAGTGGTGCCTTTCCTCAATTTTGCTGAGTAATTTTGATGTTGGACGCAAGTCGTCCTCGTTTTTGGATCAACCACTCTCGGATTTTTTTTTCTCGTGAATTGATATGTGATTCCCTTCCCCTCCTCCCTTTCCTTCCTTGGTTGGAGTCGTTGATTTGGGCTGGCTGATTCTCTACGTTAGTCCATGTATGTTTCCGGGTCGACGGGACGTCACGGTGTGGAGATCGATGCATATATGGTTTGACGGTTTTCTTTTCGTTTTGAACATGAATTGGATAGGCATGCTAGTTAGTCAGACACCTGTTTCACCCAACAATCACCTATCTGCGGGCCATTGTCCAAGACCAGCCTGATCGACGGACACATCGGGTGCACATGGCGCAAGCGATTCTTGTTATCGGTTCGATCACTCTCGGATTTTTCTTCTCTTTGTAAAAGTAATGTGTGACTTTCACCCTCGCCTCACTCTTTCCTTGCTCGAATTGTTTGGTTGATTACCTAGTCCGTATATGTCCTCTGATCTTCAAAACCGCTTAGTCAAATGCGTGGATGTTTGATGTTTCCTTTAATGTAGATTAGAGGCATGTCTCGTTTTGTGATCATCCTTCTTCGGGCTTGTGTGTAAAGATTGAGGACTGGCAGCCAATACCAACCTGACCGCAAGACAGCTCTCGTGCACGCACGTGTAAGCCCGACCGAGAAAGGTCGTAACTTACACGCGTGTCTGGAAGATCTACCCCCGATCTGTCCCCGACTAAACACCCCAATGCCTGGACTCCCGCCCCAGCCCGCAAGATGAATATCGAGATTCCCTTCTGCATCACCGACCTCGAATGCATGAGGGATCGTGAATTCCGAGAGTATTGGGAGCACGTGTGTCTGTCTGCATGACCGAGGGAAGGACTTCCAGAATTTCCATACGCAACGGGAAACTAACGTATCTGCGAGTGGGATATTGATCGGGCCCTAGATTGTATTCCCCACCACCCCGAGTTTCCCAGCTCATACACATGTTACCTCGTCGTGGAACCCATAATAATTATTCTGGAAAAAGACTTCCCTCCCTATCACTGCATACTACCCTTTCACTCTTTGACCATCGCCCCTTGACGAGCGCTCGCCCCCTACTGGCCCCAACCCCCGTGCTCAGAGAGCCTGCAGGACCACACTTACCGAGCGTCGGGCTTCGTCCGACGAACCCGCTCGGATGCCAAACGAAGCGAGCACATCCTTCGGCTGAGACCGTCTGCGCTTGATTCCGAAACCTGCGATACTCGTCGGCGAGAAATTGTGAACCAGCAAGATAGCCATAGCGTACCGGCGGTGCATAACATACGAATCCGACCCAGACGATGGGACTAACGGAGTTGATGGCTCCGCTCCCCGAAACGCAAAACAGGATCCCGACCCACGCCTACCTACTTACATACGTATTCCTGAGACTTGGCATAGGAGATCTCAGTTCTGACTTGGGACTCCACCCCCACTTTCCTAAAATCCTTGGCACACCCCCTTTTTCACACTTTCAGGCGCGCTCTCACTCTGATCAGGAACTGACAGGAAGTCTCGTTGGGCGTGAGGTTGGGCATCACAGGGCAGTGTTGTCACATATTTAAGGGAATGGGTTCAACTCTGGCTAGAGACTTTGAGGGGGTTCTTGTATAGATAGGTCCACCATTCACATGACAGTACAACTCTAGAATTTGGAATCATGGCATATACACATATACGACTGGGGTGGGCTGGGGTTCTCAAGGCTTCGCGCTTGTCCTTACCCGACCTTGCTATCCAGAACCATGGAAACATAGATAGCACACAGATAGCACAAAACACAGGATTCGTGAAAACTAGAGAAACAAAATGTTAGGTTTTCACGAAATTTCTCTAGAGTTCAAGAAGTGTGTGTTTCAAGCGCAATTGGAGCATCGTCATTCCACACGATCGAAAACGAAGCAAAAATGCAAGGCAAAAATACGTTCACGAGAACTCCGTTATGAGGCGAGCGCGAAGCGGGTCTTTTTAACCACATTACCAGCCATCAAATGCACGTCGATTTTTAAGAACCAAAACGTCACAAAATTTACACATTTTTTCCCCCTTAGGAAAAAAAAATTCTTTTATTTGGCGGAAGTAGTTAAAAACACATGCTTAAACATTACACCAGAGAGTCGTAAATCATTTGGTGTTCAGATCATAGATCTTTACGCATACTGACTTCAGTCCCAAATTGTCGTGTCAAGACTTATAATCTTATCTCACTGATGTTGAGATGATAGATCTTAAGGCATTCTGACTGTCAAGACTTGTAGCCCTTCACCACCGATGTCGAGATAACAGATCTTTAGGCATCTGACTACCAAGACTTATAGTCCTATATCGTTGATGTTGAGATGACAGATCTTAAGGCACGTTGACTAGCAAGACTTATAGTTCGATATCACTGATGTTTAGATGACAGATCTTAAGGCACACTGATAAGCAAGACTTATAGTCCTATATCGTTGATGTTGAGATGACAGATCTTAAGGCACGTTGACTAGCAAGACTTATAGTTCGATATCACTGATGTTTAGATGACAGATCTTAAGGCATGCCGACTAACAAGACTTATAGTCCTATATCGTTGATGTTGAGATGACAGATCTTAAGGCACACTGATAAGCAAGACTTATAGTCCTATATCGCTGATGTTGAGATGACAGATTCTAAGGCACGCCGACTAACAAGACTTGCAGCCTTATATTACTGATGTTGAGATGGCTGATCTTAAGGCATGCTGGTTGTCAGGACTTTTAGCCCTTTATGACTAATGTTGAGATGACAGATCTTTAGGCATGCTGACCATCAAGACTTAAACCCCAATATCACTGATGTTGAGATCACAGATCTTTAGGCACACTGACCATCAAGACTTAATAGAGGATTCGTGAAAACTCATTAATAGAAAATGTTAGGTTTGAACGAATGTTTTTGCAATTTTCGGAATTCTTGCTGACTAACAAGACTTACAACCCTTTATCACTGATGCTGAGATAGCAGATCTTAAGGCATGCTGGTTGTCAAGACTTGTAGCTCTCTACCATTGATATTGAGATGACAAATTTTTGGGGCATGCTGACCGTCAAGACTTGAACGAGTCCAAAAGGTTCAAAATTTTGAGACGTTTACAAGAAATCTGTCAAGTCTCATTTGCATAAAATTAAAGAATTCTTAAAAATGATTAAAGTATCAAATAATAAATGAAAATAAAGTCAGAGAAATTGTTATTTTAAAGATTTGTTGCACATAATTCATTAATATATTGTATTAATAATTACAGCAGTAGATATATATCTAGATTTAAATACATATACTAATTAAATTAGAATGCAGTTTATGAACAATATGGAAACGAAGATGTCAGCAGGTGGTGGGTAAGATTATGATGACTAGTGTGGAAGCCAAGGCAATTTTATATAGACTGCTTGAGACAGAGATCAGGGCGTTATCGAGAAGCAGTGGCGGCAATATTTTTGCACTTACTACATAAAGCGGTGGTTGGACATTGGTGCAGGGAAGGTGCCGCTAAAGTGGTAGTGCGTTTTGAAGTGACGTTACCGTGGTGCTGCAGTGACGCCGTGACATTGGAGGCGAGTGACGGCGGCATTAAGACGATGTCGAGTTGTTGGAAGTGAATGTGTGTTGAGAGCGTCATGTGACAGGTGGTCGTCACAAGGGACTCGGAGTGGTGTGAATCACTTTGCTGACGACTTGTTGTGACGACCTTCTCATCTAAGGGCATGATTCTGTACGATATTCTTGAGTGGGTCATTTTTTACAACTTCACCCAAGGTCAGTAAGTTAGTTTATTGACTCAGATTTCCTTTTATACCTGTGTGAACCCACACTTTGCTTGACCCTGTTAATTGAATGTTCGTTGGAAAGGTAAAAGAAAGTTGTGTGAGTCATGCATGTGAATGAAGAAATCTGACTTGAGTATGGGAATGCACTGGTTTTCTCTTGAACTTGTCGTTTTTGCGTGTTGTGCAGGTAGGTAGAAGGGTGTTTGCAAAGGAGATTTATTATGTCTGTTGGAGAAAAAAGAAAAGGATTGTATTTTTTTTACTTCTCACCCGCCCGCATGCCAAAAATGATTCGATGTTTTGAAAAACTCTAATTCTGTATGCACCTCATAATGAATTCAATTGAAATAAAGCAGATAAGGTCAAACGAATTTAACTTTCTCCCCATGATGAATTTTTTTTATCCCGAATGGCCTTATCTATCTATGTCTGTCTAAATAATACTCATTGTCTATCTTCTTCAGTTTCTTTTTCATCCAAGTTACCCAAAATTTATGAGTAATGAGAATAAAAGAAACCTACTTGTGGCGAACACGGTCTTTCTCTCTAGGAAGCATCTGAGGCGGGGGTTCGTATGCTTTCGGAGTCGACCCAGTTATCGACTTGGAGTGGACCCGATTCGTCGGGGATGGTGCTTTGCCGACTCGGTGGTGACGGCCCAACCTCTGAGATCCGAGTCTTCAGGCTCGGGCGAGGGGAATGAGTATCCACAAGACCACTTCCTAGAGGGATAGGTGCGTGTCGGAGACAAAAGAAGCTCAAGCCCGTAACAAGAAGTAGGTAATGAAGGTAATGATTTTCTTGGCACAGAGAAACGACTGGGGGTTTGTTGTTGATATCCTAATGATGAAGGTGGATACTTCATCATTCAAGGAACGAGAAGAGTAATTATTGCCCAGGAGGACAAAACGACCAACACAAATTTTATTCGCTAAATAATACTTTCCTCCGAGCAAGTTGCATATGGTATAGAGGTGTGGTCGAACCGAGAGTTCAAACTTCGGCCAGGAACCAAGTCACTTGTTGATCTGCATAGTAGCAGTGAAATTTACTTGCAGAAGTCATTCCTGGCAGGGTTTAATAAGCGTCAACAGACCCAACCGTAAGTTAAAGGTTAAGTTGTCCTTCCTAATCTTTCGTCAATATCGAGCCTCCGCTTTAGAAGCGGCGGAATAATAGTATCTTCAGTCATATAGGTTGGGAATAATAACTTTGGCAAATCATCTGATCAAGTCAAAATTCTATCTTTTGTGATTGGATATAAAGTGTATTCATTTTATTTAGTTTGATCAGAGATTTTTAAAGGGACTAGGATTATTTTATGGGTTTCACATTTGGTTGAGAACGTCCTAGTCGACCGACATTCGTTCGAACCTAGGAGATCAGCGCTCTAGGGGACAAACAACGTTCGGGTCCACTTTGCGTTAACCAAGCTTACCTATACTCCAGCGAACGAGCAAACGTCCTCGGCTGGCCTACCTCTGCAAGTGCATGTAAAAGTTTTCGCACGTGGGTCAGTAGCTCAGTAGGGATACGCCCCTGAGGGTGGTGACAGCCCCTTAGGGAAGGCAAGATGTGCCCCGCGAAACCTATCATGTCGTAGGGGATCGTGGGATGTACAGCGGGCGCACCCGACTAAAGTGGCGACGGGACGACACCACCACGCCTGTCTCGACGGTTCACGGAGACGTCATGCGTCATTCCTGAGTTGTCTTTTGATTTCCTTTATTTTGTTTAACTCCTGCGTGACATAGTTGGTAGGGCTCCCGAGCCTTGCAAAAAGGCGGGAGCCGATGCGCTTGACAGGTGGCGTCGTTGCCGGAGACAGCGACTATCTACCGTTGTCTCTAGCGGAACGACACTCGTGTAATATTATTGAATAACATTTTGAAAAATATGATTGAATGTTGTTTACAACTTGGAATAGTCTAACCACTCATTGTTTTGTTTGAAGAAGTGAGTGGTACGAATAATTCTTTTATCAGCCAATTAGAATTGATGTCCCTTGAGGTTATAAACTTTTCAAACTAACTTTTATAGTTATTTCTCCTATTTATTAACAAAAATTTTGCCTCTTGCAGGATATTATAATGGCGAAAGGAACATTTGCTTATATGAGTCCTCTCTTTGAAAACAGCGAGGTCACCGAATTCTTATAAGCGTTTTAGAGTTTGGCAATGCGGATGAATTGGGAAGAGCACCATAAGTTTCTTTTCGTCTTGAATTTGATCACCGAAAGGTTAAAGTCTGATATTGAGCTTCTTCCGTGAGCGTCTGGGACTTGGGTTGAATTTGAGAGACAAATGTGAGTCAAGTTCTCGAAATCCCCTGAAGATAAGATGTTGAAAGGTAAAAGGAAGTTAGATAACAAGTTTTATCAGTTAGAGCGACCTCGCAAGCTTACTAAAGTTGAAAGGGCTACACGAAATTTGGCTCGAGGAGGTTAAGGGACTTGTAAGAAAGCGAAGCAAGCTATAGGCCAACATGAGTCGCAGGAAAACATTCGCACTGATTCAGATGAGAATCTGAACCAGGATGAGTGTCCAACTCAAGGATTCAAGGCAAGCAAAACTTTTAGGATTCCCAAGCTTTGGAAATGCATATATTGTGGTTTTTGGGATCATAAAATAAGATTTTGCAGACGCCTTGATTACGATATTAGAGAGGGAATAGTAAGCAGGCGAGAAGGTGGAGTCTTCAAAGATTGGAACCATATACCCGTCTTCCCTATTAAAAAAGAAGACAAATTTATTAAGGACGTTTTGGTTTTACTGCATGTGATGGAGATTGAAAAATTAGAGTAAATATCATATTTCATCTTCATCCTTCGGTCGGTCGTCATTACTACTTGAGTCCGGGGTACTTTTAGGCACTATTGAAAGGTCGTTGATCTTATCATTTGGATGCCTCGGTTATCTTGGTCTTTGGTATAAAAGTTTCTAGATATTGGGAGGAAAGCACGACATGGGGAACTGACTTTGATCAAATATACTTGTGTATATTAATTGGATTTCTACGAGTGTTAATTTGAATTTTTTGGGTATTATGGAGTGAACATCGAGGGAGCTCTTACGTGACTTCAACTATGGGTTCACTATATTTTAGTTAATCAAGCGAACTCGTATCATTAATAATTGACAATTCTTGTGAGATGGATGAACCTTTATATCGATAAAGGAAATGATTGAATCAGACTATTATGAAATTGCATGTGAAAACATTTATTCTGAATTGTCGTTAATTGTATTTTTGATGATTTGAATGTAATGGTTAATTGTTCGTTGTCATGTTATGATATCTTTTTTATGTAATTGTGAGCTCTGTAGGTGGTGGTGAGGCTCGCGTCGGAGCTGTACTCCTGGTTCATAGCGAGATGTTGTCTTCCGATCCTATGTGGTTTAAGAAAGGGAGGTTACACTATCATTTAAAGGGAGGATTGTGTTGTAGCCTTGTTAAAACACTGCTTATAGTAGAGGAGGCGATTACTGCTGGGTACGAGAGAAGGAGTAATTACCTAATCTCATATCAAGCAGGATCACTTCACCTCCATGGCCAAGGTCTAACCAACCTGGGTTGTGTGGGGTGAAGATGTCTAGCTCTATAGAGAGTGGAATGATGAGGTCACGATGCTGTAATCGAAGGGAATGTGGAGAGGCTTGAATCTTAAGCGGTGTTCGATGTCGAGATGTTATCCTTAGAGAAGGTTAATAATAGTCGTATTTTTCATCACCACTTTACGACACCCTATTACTTCAGGATGCAGCCTGCCTAAACTAGTGGTTTTCAGGGTCTTCGGACCTTTCACTACTTCAGGATCATTCAGGTCTGAAAATCCTTAATGGTCTTGAAGTGGTGAAAGCTCCGAAGACCCTGAAAACCATCTGTTTAGGCAGGCTGCATCCTCAAGTGGTGAAGGGTGATTTTTATGGTCTTCGGACCTTTCACCACTTCAGGATCATTCAAGATTTTCAGACCGCCCAAAACTCTCACTTCACCACTTCAGGACACTCTTCACCACTTCAGGATGCAGCCTGCCTAAACAGGTGGTTTTCAATGTCTTCGGACCTTTCACCACTTCAGGACCATTCATGATTTTCAGACTGCCCAAATTTCTCACTTCATAATTTTCATTCCTGAATTTTCAGCTACCCGATAACCGCTTGTGGTTATCCTATGGAAAGGATTACACCACTCCTCGACGCATATCATAAGAGTTGAGAAACATCGGGCATAATAGCTATGTGAGTTGTTTTCTCTCTGAAGTTGGAATAGGAAGAAATCATCGGCGAGGACTTTGAATGAACAGTTGCTCTCTGCATGGTTCGTTCAGACTGTGTCTGGACAACTTCTGACAGGTTGATCTATTGTGATATCAACCTGAAGGTTGTCGATTTTAGGTTTACCAGGGGCGGAATCTGGTAACCATTCAGAGAGACAAAATTGTTGGTCGTAAGTGGGATGATGCTGGGACCATTCTGAAAATAATCCTCTATATTTTAGGCTTCCAGGGGCTGAATCTGGGTCCAAGTTTTCATTTTTAGGCTAGCCAGGGGTGAAATCTAGTACTATTTCAATAAATGAGTAGGAAACTGTTAAGTTTTAGGCTTCTAGAGGCTGAATCCAGTTTTATTTTGTTAATATTTAGGCTTTTGGAGGCTGAATCCAGTTTTGTTGTATTTATGTTGAGGTTGCTGGAGTCAAATCCAGTTTTATTGTTGTATTATATTAAGGCTTCCGGAGGCTGAATTCAAGTTGTTGGTGAAAGTTTCGGCTTTGTTCCGGACAATTGTTTTAGATTGTTGTGTGTTGTAATCGTTGTTTTCACATGAAAATGTCATAAGAGTCCTGACTTTGTATTTTTGATGGTGAACGACGGGGTCGTCGTTCAATGGGGTTTGGGAATGTTGTCAGGGCAAATACTACCCTAACAAGGTTAGGGTATTTGTCGGGGATTTTGAACGCTGGATACATTCATTGAATTGAAGGACTTGATGAGATTGACGTTCACGAAAAATCTTTTTAGGCTAACCTATGACTGAGAGACTAAGATGTTCTTTGGACTTTAGACTGGTCGCCTGCATCGCCCGAAAATAATGACGGAAGTTGACGGGTTCTGTTGAGGCCGCAGGGGCACGCGGACCTAGAAAAACTATGGTTAGATCTATCCTACCTAAAATAATGTTGCTCGACCAATAAGCCGCACGATTCAGAGTCTACGAGGCTAATAGAGATCTCCAAGTTGAAGGCACCATGGTGGCCGAGAGGCGAGCGGCATGCTCTGTTAAAAGCTGAAGATCACCGTGGTTGATACATGCGGCCAACTTGATGGGGCAAGCAGGGCCGGCAAGGCCTCAAGCTGGCAAGGCAGCAGGGCCACAGGCACGCAGGGCCTGCAAGGCCACTGCAGAGGGGAATAGAGATTGGGCAGCCCTTCATATGGAAGAGCATGTCCCAACACATTCGTGATAGGAGTTAGCCTTGTAGGTTACAGTACAGGATTGTCACCCGGCAGATACTAGGATCGAATCGGAGGAACCGCATCTCTTGGCTAGCTCCGTTTGGAGCTGCCCACCATGATTGCTGCCGGCGGAGTTGATTCCGAACGTTCGATCATGGAGATCGTGCGACCGAGAATCAGTCGCGCGGGGTAGATTAGCATGACCCCTGCGCAAGGATGACACGCATAAATCGAAAAAAAATGACCCAAAATGAATTTTGAGTCCATCAGGACTCGAACTTGGGTCTGTACCTCAGCAGATCGTGGGTACACCACGATGTGAAGTGACCGTTGGCAGAGCCAACGAGGTAAACGAAAAAAAAAAAAAAAATCGAAGTGTCATTTGGCACGTCTAGAAGTGATTGGGGCGTTTTAAGCCCGAGTACTCTGACAGTGCTCGTAAAAAGGGCCACTATTTCGTCACGAGGTAAGTTTTTTTTTTTT
>BFEA01000033.1:4124658-4159615 GCA_003427395.1 Chara braunii
AAAAAAAAAAAACAAACAAACTAAAACTAAAACGAGAACGTGAGGCGCCACATGGCGCCGCTAGAAGAAACTAGGGCGTTTTAGCCCCAACAATTGCTGATTGCTCCCTGAAGAACGGGCGACAGTGGCAGAGGAAGCGGCTCCTTCCCCCAAAAAAAAAAAAAAAAAAAAGCGGTTCGTTTTTTTTTTCTTTCTTAGATTTTCGTTAGATTTTTGTTAGACTCTTTTTTTTTCCAATTAAAAAAAGAAAGTTCTTCTTCTTGGTGCACTGTGAACCCGTTCGTTATGAACGAATGGGCAAAATTTTGACTGTCCCAGGCTGTTTCGTCGGACTTACACCGGCTCATCAAGGGGCTATGCCCCCACAACCCATCTTTGAATGGGCAAAATGAGTGGGCTGCTGGGCGATGCCTGTACCCAGCGCTGTTTGCATCCGGGTAAAGGGGCGTTGAGTACGAACGAAGGGGGGGGAAAGGGGAATAAAGCCCTGATAAGCTTAACTCCAGTGCGCCCCTGCAAATAAAGGGGCGGCCGCTCATTTCAAACGGCGAGCTGCCCCTGCATAGATAAACAAGGGGTAGGTAGGAAAAGATGGGAAAAAAAAAGGGGGGCGTCGCGAATCTAATTGCGACGCAGGGTCAGATGCAGGGGTAGAAGCATCTGGACTCTCAGTTGACAGCAGACTGTTGAAGTTGCTCTACTTGGCTCTATCTGGTCGGGGGTAGCGGCCAGATGCATTACCAAGGCCTGGAACTTGGTTCCCCTAGGGGAACATCAAGTTTCCCAGCCCTTGATCGCGTTTGAGATTGAGGGTCAGGCCTCACTCCGAATTTTGGCTTGGGGGGTAAGGCAGCTGCCCTCAGCCTCCAGCCAGCTATAAAACAATCAGCACCCAGCCAGCCAGCATTCATTTGTGGCTGGTGCTGCTAGCGTTTCGTTTGGGTGAATGTTGGTTGTTGGAGGAGAAGCTTCTAGTTGGAGTGGAGAATTAAAAGAGGTGGAGGGTGGAGATCTGCAGGAGGATTGAAGTTCGAGCAGCCATAGCCACCACTTCACTTTGTGAAGTGCTGGGGTTATGTTGCACATGGCAGCCATAATTGGAGAAGTGCTGAGGAGATGCTGCGCGGTTGCGGCAATGACAATTTTTTGTTGACGTACTGCGGGAGTGCTGCCGAAATTTTTCGGCGGCAACTGTGATTTTTTTGGCAGTGGCGTTGAAGCGCTGCCGGATTTTGCGGCAGTGAGACCGGTTTTAAAGGCAGTAGTGCGGAAGCGCAGCCGGTTTTTCACGGTAGTGGCCGCATTATTTTTGCACTGACTACATAAAGCGGTGGTTGGGCATTGGCGCAGGGAAGGTCCCGTTGAAGTGGTAGTGCGTTGTGAAGTGACATAAACGGCGTCGCAATGACGCTCTGACATTGGAGGCGAGTGACAGCGGCATCGAGACGTTGTCCAGTTGTTGGACGTGAATGTGTGTTGAGAGAGTAATATGGCAGGTTGTCGTCACAAAGGAGTGGTGTGAATCACTTTGCTGACGACTTGTTGTGACGACCTTCTCATCTAAGGGCGAGATTCCATACGGTTTTTTTTAGTGGGCCATTTTTTACAACTTCACCTAAGGTCAGTCAGTTAATTTATTGACTCAGATTTCCCTTCACATCTGTGTGAACCCACACTTTGCTTCACCTTGTTCATTGAATGTTCATTGGGAAGGCAAAGGAAAGTTGTGTAAGTCATGCTTGTGAATGAAGAAGTCTGACTTAAGTATGGGAATGCACTGGTTTTCTCTTGAACTTATCGTTTTTACGTGTTGTGCAGATAGGTAGAAGAATGTTTGCAAAGGGGATTGATTATGCTTGTTGGAGAAAAGAGAAAAGGATTGTCTTTTCTTTACTTCTCACCCGCCTGCATGCCAAAAATGGTTCGATGTTTTGAAAGACTTTAATTTCGTGCGCACCGCAGAATGAATTCAATTCAAATAAAGCAGATAAGGTCAAACGGATTTAGCTTTCTCCCCATGATTGACTTTTTCTATCCCGAATGACCTTATCTACCTATGTCTGCCCAAATGATCCTCGTTGTCTATCTTCTTCAGTTTCTTTTTCATCCAAGTTACCCAAAACTTATGAGTGTCAAGTTTTCTTAAAGGATTTCCTTCTCATTCGCACTTTTTGAACATTTGGCGGAAGCACTGCCCAAAGGTTGTCATTCCCACGTCGAAGAGATTCTCAGTTTTTGCACAATTTCTAAGATTCAATATTCGACGCTCGCAGGCAACAAATCGCGTAGAACGAGGTGAACAACTTTCTTTCATGCTCCGTCTTCTCTACACTACATTTAGAGACATTAAATAGACTTATTTTGCAAAATTGGTGTCACCCATGTAAAAGAGGATTGATTAAATTGTAAAATTGCAATGCATCTTCTTTAACAGCGAGGTCAATATAGTCCTATAATGCAAAATTGCAGGGACAGATTAGCCAAAGAGTTCTATCAAGTACTAATGACAGTGAAATCAACATAGTCTTATAATGCAAAATTGCAGGGACAGTGAGGTCAATATAATCTTGTAATGCAAAATTGCAAAATTGCAAAATTGCAATGCGTCTTCTTTAACAGTGAGGTCAATTTAGTCCTTTAATGCAAAATTGCAGGGACAGATTAGCCAAAGAGATGTGTCAAGTACTAATGATAGTGAAGTCATAAGATAAGAATTTAAGTCATACGACTTTAAAGCTAGGTTACCAGTTGTCCGATGGCTGGACGTCTCGGTCGGACAACTCCCCCAACCGTCCGGTAGGGGGGTTGTCCGGGATCCCGGACAACCACTTTTTGGCATTAAAAAAAAAATAAAAAAAAAAATGACAGTGTTGCGCATGCCATAGAGACCCCCCATAAAAAAATTCAGAGTTTTCTGAGCATTTGGTGATAGGGTGCTATTTGGGGTGGGAGGGGGGGTACGAGGGGTTTTGCTGGGGATAGGAGGGGTATAGGTGGGGATTAGAAACTTTGAAGATTTTTATATTTTTTTCTACTTGCCCAAATGAACCAAAATTTTGGTGGCATACACCTTATGCAATGTAGAAGCCACATGATTTTTTTCATTTTTTTTTTTATTTTATTTTTTTTATTATTTTTCGCTAGGTCGGACAACCCAGGGATCCCGGACGTCCGGTAAAACAACGTTGTTTTAAAGTCAAATAATGAGTTTTTATGAGTCGTACAATTTGTGTTGAGGCTAGCTAGTCCTGAGATGAATCATAATCTACGTCTTAATGAGGTCAATGTCATCTTAAAATTCATCCTTGTTGAGACAATTTAGTCAAATAGGTCTGTCATACACTTTTAAAAGAAGTCATAAAATAAGAATCTTATTCTTAGGACTTATAGTCTTATAATGAGTCCTTATTAGTCGTCCAGTGTGTGTTGAGAATAGTTAGTCATGAAATGAATTATGATCTTCGTCTTCATGAGGTCAGTGTAGTCCTAAAATGCATCCTTGCTGGGACATTTAAGTCAAAGAGGTGTGTCATGTACTGAAAATAGTGAAGTCGTCAAATAAGAATCTTTGTCATATGACTTTATAGTCCTATAATGAGTATTTATTAGTCGTACAGTATATGCAGAGGCTAGTTAATCCTTAAATGAATCATGATCTTCGTTTTTTTGGCATGTCGCACTAACATTTAAAGAGCATTGGGAAAAACATCGCTTGGGTGTAATGTGAAAGAAAATTAATTAACGAGGGGATTCAGGGTCGTGCAATCCTCTAATGTGCATCTTCCTTAAATTAATTTGTGTCCTCCTTTACCGTCGAGGGGTTCGAAGATCATTTTCCGGAAGGACAACCAAAGTCTGACCTCTTTGTCCATGTAATCCTAAAATGCATACTTGCTGGGACAACTTAGTATCAGAGTTGTATCATATGCTAACGACAGTGAAGTCTTAGAATAAGAATCATTGTCATTTGACATTTTAGTACTATAATGAGTCTTTAGCAGTCGGACAGTATGTGTTAAGGAGAATGAATCATGATCATCGTTTTTTTTAATATCGCAGAAACATTTGAAATGACGTTAGAAAAGCATCGCCTGATGCAAGGAGAGGAAAGACAAAAGTTCAACAAGCATCGCCACAAAGCTTCGAACAGACCTTCAAAATATGTCACAATTATTATCGATGGAATGGATCAAAGCAAAATAATATTGCCTCACTTTAAAAGATGTCTGAAAGACTCAAAACTCAAGGAAGAAAACTTCATAAAGATTCATGTGGTTGAGGCGACGATCGTAGGTCTCAGTCCAAGTGCTCTTGCAACTTTATTTTTGGATAACTTCAAGTCTGACTTCAATTGTATGTTGACCATCCTTCACCGTCGAATTTGTCAGCTTCCAATACCACTTCCAAGACTTCTTTATTTGACATTAGACAACACGACAAAGGAGAACAAAAATAAGTACGTCTTAGCGTATCTCGTCTTTTTTGTGAAGATTAACGTTTTCAGTAAGGTCATGTTAAATTTTATTCTCATATGTCACAAATCACGAGGATATAGACCAGATGTTCAGTTGTTTCTCTAGAAAATTAGCGATGTAGAATGCGTTCGACCTTCCCGAGCTAGAACATATCATCAAAGAGTCATACAGGACTGAACAAGAGCACAATGTCGTTCTCGAAGAAATGACAGAGACGATAAATTCGAAGTTTTATGTAAAGGAGCATTTGCGAAATGTGAACGATCTTACTTTCAATCAACACTTTCGCAAACATAATAACGCAGGAGAAGTCATAATTTGGAGCAAGCAATATCACAGCTCGTCTTGGCAACCCAATAACAGAGAAGGTCTTTATATTTTCAAGTTTGAGCCAAGAGGAGAAGTTTGATCCTCACCGAAACATACAAATTCAATCCTTTGAAGTTAGGTTCAGGTTGAACTATGTTGGCGACGATAAAAGTGGTGACAATGATGCACACGCTGGTAATAATGATGTGCGCGACAAAGATACTTTGCCTCGTCGTGCGTCAGTCGACTCTCAGGAGGAAAAGAAAAAAGACTGCGCTGTTTCAATTGTTGCTCTGAAGGCAAACATCGATGTTTTGGAGAATTATATTCAACCACACAATGTTCTGTTGTGGAGACAGTTCACGCAGTCGCAGAAATTGCTCGACCTGGAGGACACAAACCTCAAAGTGCCTTTTGAATAGCCAGTAACGGCAACCAAGAAGACAGAGGCAGAGGATACTACCATACCAGTTGCCGATGAGGTTGGTCTTCGCCTAAATAACCTATTCCCGCCTGAAAGACCATTCTACATAGGCGAGCGAAAGAGCAGGCAATACAGAGAAGAAAGAGATGAGAAATATGAATACCTTGTGATTGACAAATTTATCGCACTACGAGCAGCACCTGGGCAGGAAGCGAGAGGTAAACCCTACCACCTCGGTAAGGTTATCGAGTTACTGCCACGAAGATGCTTCAAGGTGGTCTGGTTTGTTCAACGTGAGAAAAGAGAAGGGTATTACCCTTATTATAAAAAGAAGTCCACCAAGGAACATTTGATGACATCTTTGATTGGAGTTGCGGTCTTATTTGTTACAACTTTGAGTTCAAGACAGACAAGACCCTCTTTTCTTCGACTAGAAAGAAAATTTATGAAATGTTAGAATCAACAAATGTCGAAGAAGATGAAGACGATAATATGGTGAGATCTCCGTCAAATGACTATTAGACTTTTATCGAGCACCAGATCGAAGTCGAGTTTGTGGTAGGTGAGAATAACATTTCCGTCGAACATCAGTTGACTCTGCCCTGAAGATCTACTTATGCTAGCCTCAGTTTCCGGGCTGAAATATGAGACTTATTCTTGAGAAGAATTGTGACCTCTGTTGAGGTTATCAAATTCTAACAGTCCGGATCATGTAGACGTAGCTGTTTAGTATTCTAATTGATAAGACTATAATTCCTTTGTTTCATTTCCTGTTTTCGTAATATATTGTCTTAAGACTAAATGTTTGTCGCTCACATTTTTGTTTTACTTGGGAAATCCTCAAAATCTTATATAAGACTATAAGGGCTTCGTTACATTTCATGTTTACCACAACACTTTTGTGCAAGAGAAGTCGATCCACCTCATTTATTCGGTTTTGGGGAACCATTATTATAATCTAATTGTGATGCGTTATAAAACTATAAATTATTTGCTACATTTTTGTTTTCGTAGTATTTTGTCATAGGACTAAATATTTATCGCTCACATTTTTATTTTATTTATGAAATCCTCAAAGTGAAAGTAACCGGATCATGTTATTTCACAATGTTTACAGTGTCTCATATAAGACTATAAGTTTTTCGCTATAGTTCATATTTACTAGAGCACTCCTGTGCAGAAGAAGTCGATCCACCATATTTCTTTGGTTTTTGGGGTGTCATCTCAATGTCATGCGTTATAGGACTACTATATATTCGTTTGTCGCATTTTTGTGTTAGGTGAAAAATCTTCTAAGATAACTCATTCTGCTTTTCAAATCAATAGGGTCCTGTTATTATCAAAATGTCAGTAGTTCGTCATATAGGACTATAAATTCTTTGTGACATTTTCGGTTAATATAGAGTTGTCGCGCATGAAAAATCGATCCGCCTTATTTCTACCGTTTCTACTGCTTTTCTCTTCTTTTTTTTTCATGCCTACATGCTTTTCGCTTTTCCTTTTCGAATTTTTGCTTATTCGGGTTATTTTTGGATAACCTTATCTAACTGGAATCGATTCTTTCCAAAATGTTGTGAAATTGTGATTTTGTTTTTATCAACTCACCAGGTTAACCACTTTTAAAAAATATATATTTTTCTCGTCTATTTAGGGACAACTATGATGTGTTTTCGCATTGATTCCGAACAATTTGACTAAAGGAATTGCATTTTTTTAAGTCGGAAACGTTCTTTCGATTTTTGTTCTCTTTGTCTATACGTTTTGCTAGGTTTTCATCATTTGTTGGATTTTCACGAATCCGGTGTTACATATACATGATTGCGGCTGGTTGGAGCTTTCGAGGTTTTGCACTTGACCTTGTCCCGCCGGGTATCTGACATTTGTAGAAAGGAAGGAAATGACAGAGTAAGGATACATAAATAACATACAGATAACGAAAAATAACATACAAGAATAGGGATTGGTAGGTGAAATAGACGTAATGCTTGAGCCTAGTGCTCGATGTACCCAAGTAACGTGGCTTGCTTGATTGTGCCTCAACTGGGGCTGGGTGAGCCTTTCAAGGCTTCTCACTTGGCCCTGCCTAGCCCCAGTGCCTAGAACTATTGCCTGGTTCAAGTCGTCCTCTGTAATAGCATGGTGATAGTCCTGAGTACTCAATACTGAGGTAGGATAGTAGGATAGGGGTGCGCTGGGAGAATTGCCGAGAGGATGGGTAAGGAAAATGGTCTTACGGAGCATAAGGGAGTGTCTGGACTGCCAATAGTTGTGTGAGTAACCCCATGTGTCTGGAGTCCGGTTTCTACAAAAACCTTGGGCTAAAAAAAAAAAAAAAAAAAAAAAAAAAAAAAAAAAAAAAAAAGTAAGTCCGCCATCAGAGGGGCATGCTGCAAATAAATCAAACTTTTAGGGGAATATTGAAAACTTTTCCACCTTTCTTTCGCTTTCGTTGTGATTTTAGAGAGGGTAGGTCAGAACCTTATTGTAGCCATCTGAGGGCGAACTCACACTAGGACTTCTACTACTTGACTTGATATGATTGATTTAACTTGTACTTGATTTGATTTGATTGATTTGATTGATTTGATTGATTTGATTTGCTTGAACTGGATTGGATTTGATTCCTTTTCAATTTCTCTGACAGGAGTTATTTGATTTGACCGACTCTTATCTGATTTGACGACTCGAGCTCGGATTAGATACGAATCGGTGAGATTTGACTTTAGGGGTATTTTGGATTGCACAATGACTTTTCCCTTCCCGCTAAGGAGCATGGTTTTCCGCGACGTGGCGGAGCGGGGAACACCTTAATCGCAGGGGATTAGGGGCAGTGGCTTGGTAGGGCACCCATCTTTGGGTCTTGATGAGCAGTTGATCCCCTCGCACGAGGGCAATCAATGTTGCTCATCATTAACGATTGTTCATACAATGTACAGGGATGTTGGATCCACTTTTCACCAGGTGTTGCTCCCCACAAATAGATGGACCCTCCCCGGGTGTGATAGTGGTGCCTGCTGGATGACCCATAATTTATTGATTCACCCATCCTTGGGTTTTGATGAGCAGTTGATCCCCTCGCACGAGGGCAATCAATGTTGCTCATCATTAACGATTGTTCATACAATGTACAGGGATGTTGGACCCGCTTTTCAGCAGGTGTTGCTCCCCACAAATAGATGGAGCCTCCCCGGGTGTGATAGTGGTGCCTGCTGGATTGCCCAAAATTTATTGATTCTATTAAACAGCAGATACAAACAACAATTACTTCTAATTGGGATTAAGTCACAAACAAAATATTACACCTTTCAACCAAAAAATAAATCTTACAGCACATTCAACAATTCAATCAAAGTTGGCTTGGGGGGATCCAAGAAGGAAGAATGGGGGAGGTAGAATGGGAGGGAGGACAAACAGCTGATAGCAACGACCAAGATGACCAAGACATTCGAGATAAGCTGCAAAGGAATTATCGATTGGTTTTTAAAGATTAGACTTTTGTTGATCCTTTAATCCCCTTTAGACCTTTGACATACTTCCTAGATCTCTTTGCTTCAAACCATCCTTGTTTAGTCTCCAGGTCTTGGTATGGTTATGATTGAATAAGGGGAGGAATGTTAGATATTAACCTGACCAACCTAAATGGAAGAGGAGGGACTAGTGCTAGTGCTAGGGTGTCACACCTTCTGGCGCCTACACAAGGTGAAGAGGCACACGCAGCCCCCTTACCCAAATTGTCTCCTAGGAATTGACTGGATCAACGAATCAGAAGGCTTCAAAAGAAATACTGAACTCGGTTCTCAGCATGTGTTGTTGTATCATCTTATAATTGTATCTCAAGGGACGTTGGACCCGCTTTCCAGCAGGTGATGCTTCCCACCAATAGACTGGAGCCCCCAGCAAGATAGATAGGAGTGCATGCTTTTATCATCATTTCTATTTGTTGTTGCAAGGGATTTAAAAAAAAAAAAAAAAATCCCCACCATCCACTTGCGTTGTTCTCTTGAAAAAAAAAAAAAAAAAAAAAAAAAAAAGACTTCCGCTACTTGATTGTGGAAGTGATTGTAGTCAGATTCATCTAGTTCTGGTTGTAATTGCAGCTAGATACATTTAGAAAAGTCCTCGTGATGGCCTCTGCTATTTGGTTGTGGAAGTGATTGCAGTCATATTCATCCTGTTCTGGCCGTAATTGCAGTTAGATACATTTATAAAAGTCCTTGTGTGAGTATGGCCTCATTCAAGCAGAGAGTCAAACTTCATGCATCTTATGTTTTTTTGTTTATTTTTCTGTTTGGGTTAAGAAGATAAAGAGAGGGTAATTTCGTTTTTTTCTCTGTTATGATCCTGGCCAATTTCAAAGTACACATTCATCGTGAAGTACAATTCCGTCCATTTGCAAAAAAAAAGGAATGAACTTGAGAGGAGAGAGAGGGTAAGAAGAAAAAGATGATGTACACCAGCATAAACAGCAATAATGCTTTCTTCTTCGCCAACCACTCTCCTCTTCCTTATCTCCTCCTCTCTTATTCACACAAGAATAATAATGAATGGTTGAACCAGAATCAATGTATGAATCCCTCTTGTACTGCAGGTATCACATGAGGTCCACCATAGCCATGGTCACCCTTCTTCCTCCTTCGTCCAAGGCCAAGGCTATGGCGAACTACTAGGGCATCGCCCGGATGTCCAAAGGACAACACAAAGCAACTATGGCTGCTTTAGCTCAGGCCGCCATGTCCGACTCTGCCTCGAAGCTTCCTGGTGTAAACCTACCCCAACTGGGGCCTTGTTGTTGTGGCGTCCACCAAGGTAATGAAGATGGCAACCACCATAGCCAGATAAGTACCTCTAGCGCTCCTCCCTCTTAGTCCTGGTCTTCTTCCTCCTCCTATCCTTGCTCCTCCCCAGCTGTGTTGCTCCTTGCTAGCGCTGCTCTAGCCAGCGCTCCAACCAGTTTGTCGCCAAACTTGCACACCGAAAATGAGGAGGAGCGAGCAACAGACTCCTCCTTGAGATATAGTGGTCTGCTTGCCTCTTGGCGAGTGACTTCCCAGGCCACACGGCCTCCAAGCAATTTGTACCACCTCCCTTTCGGAGGGAAACATCATTGCAGATTTTGATATTGCCATACAGGCCCTAGACTCAGATTGGTTGTACTGGTACCCACCTAGACCTAGACTACAACTACTGGGCCTATGAACGCACTACTTGAGTGTTTTCCGCTGCTTCAAGTGTCGTGGGCCTCTTTCCCCGCCACTTGAGTGTTTTCCCCCACTGTGATCCTCAATGTCACGACCACAGGTAAGTACGGGCCCTTCGGGCCCACCGAATGAACAAGTGCCCTTGTGGATCACACACACACTCAAGCCGACAAGCACTCAAACAAACATGCAGACCAGCAAGTGTGCACACACACAGACTTGGAGAACTCGGTAACAAGCGGGAAACTCAACAAGGCATTCAGGTCATGAGCAAATCTTAGAAATCAGTTGTGTGTCTCAGTCCGTGCTTGGTGAGGTTATTACAGCTCGATATTTTGAATTGTGGAAATTTTTGACTTGATGAGACTAACGCGTTTGCCAAAAGTTATTCATACATGACCTATGATTGAGAAGCTAAAACTCTTTTTAAACTTAAATTTGGATGTGTGCTGACGTTCAGGATAAACGGTGTGGGCGATTGTATTCCGCTTTCAACAGGGTCGCAGAGGCTTGCAGACGTGGGAATGCTAAAGCTAGACCTATTTGCTTAAAATAGTGGCGGGCGACTGCTAAGCCGTGCGATTTAGAGCCTAAGCAGCTGACAAGGACCACCGTGCCTGGTTGTGTGGTCGTGATCGAGCAAGGAAAAGCCAACCCTATGGCAAAAAGGGGCGGTGGGGCCTGTCAAGCCACGAAAGGGCGGCCCTCTGAGACAAAAAGCTCTTCATAAAGAAGAGGAGGTAGCCCGGTCGGTCACGTGCTAACCTCATATACTGTGGGTTTGGGGATTGTGGCCATAGGCCCAGAACGTTGTTGGGTTCACTCCTTTGGTCGAGCAGTCACTAAGCCTGGGGCAGTTGGCGCGGCCCGTTTCGGTCGTGTGATCACCACGACCGCGCGACCGAGATCCGTCGCGCGAACTGACATGACACCTCACAAGGAAGACTCGTTAATAAAAAAGTAAAACAATTATTGAATCCATATGGGTTCGAACTTGGGTCTGTATTTCAGGAGTTCTTGGGTGGACCACGACTATGACATGACCGTTGGCATAAGTCAACGAGAAAAAATAAATAGAAAAATATAAAGAAACGAAAGTGAGGCGACAAGTGGCCAGTCACGAACCTACCCACCACACAAAAGAGCAACAGGCGCCCGTTTTCACGGCAACCTCACAGTTTGCCTCCCGGTAAGTGGTTCATTTTTTATTTTATTTTTTTTCTCCTCTTATAGATTTGTTTTATATTTTCTAGTTTTTTGTTTTCTTCCTTTTCTTTAGAGACCTAGTGCTCCCGTTCGTTTGAAAACGGGCAGCAGCCGCCTCAAGTAAGTATTTTTTTCCTTTTTTGTTCTTCCTTAGTAGATGTTGGTTCTTCTTAGAGACCCCCTTTCGTGCCCATTCGCTCAGAACAGGTTGTGAACGGGCGTCTGAATCTGGCGCCAGGTGCAGGCGTGCGGGGTAGGGGAAGAGAATAATATGTTGAGCTTGACTCTAATTCGGCGTTGTGAAATGACGAGGGGGCACGAGCTGATAGTTCATCTCAAATGACGAGTTGTCCCCTACAGGGAAAACAAGCGGGGTTGGGAAAAAAAAGGAAGGAAAAAAAAAAAAAAAAAAACACGACCAAGTATGTAGTCGTTGTTGTGATTAGGTGCATGTGTGTGTGTGCATATGGCTAAGGGAGTGACAACACCCCTTCAATTAGTGACAGGGTTGTGATTTAAAATTTTAAAAAAAAAGGAAAAGGTGCTCGAAGGGCTCGACTGTTCCTGGCCCCAGATTGAGATCAATGGCTCTGGATGAGTCCGAGTCTTGGAGCAAACCTTCGTCCACAGTATAAAGGCAACTCTTCCCCCAACTGCTTCATTCATTCGATTAGCCGGAGGAAGTGCTACATGGCGAAGCAGTACTGGTGGAGGTGCTGCTTGGTGGAGCGGTGTTGGAGGTTTGTTGGGTATCGGAGATGAATGAGCTGGCAGTCTGCAGGAAGATAGAGTGAGGGGCGAAGGCAGCCATAGCCAACGTTCAAGTTGGGATCACTCCGCCTTGGCATTAGGCTGGTGCGGCGCTAATAGGGCCTTTTTATGGGACCAAGGTTCTGCCCTAAGCTGGTTGCGGCGGTGGGGCAGGTTGACCATCCATTTCAGTGGGGTTGTGCTGCGGGAGTTCAACGACATCGACGATGTTTTTTTTTTATGGGGAAATGTTGTCGGATTGTCAGCACGACAAACAGCAAGGACGCAATGCTGTGAGAGGAGATGTTGCCTGATTGCCAACACAGGATCTGCGAGGATTTGAAGGAGGAGTTGTTGTCCGATCAGTGGCATAGCACGTCCGGTATATCAAATCACGGTAGGACCATGCTGTTGAAGTTTTTTGTGTATTGGCGACAATATTTTGAGGGACCCTTCTTTGTTGAGTACGATCGGGTGGTGATGTTAAGTGACAGTGGTACTGGTTTTGACGGCGCAACGAGCGGTAGACCCATATTTTTCTTTTTTTAGGTGTGCGGCGGTGTTGGAGTATTCTAGCATGATCCGGAGGTAGTAGGGGTGTTGGCGCCCGTTTTGAACCCAGTTCGGAGCGTCGGCTTTGCGAAAACAGTGCGGGATTATTTTTCTTATTTTGGTACAGTAGGTGTCATTCACATCTAAGACAAATAGAACGAATAGCACCTGCTCCATTTTTTGCAGGCACCATGAGGTTATTTGGGACTATGCGGCACAACATTTAGACACGTGAAAGTACTTGGAGAGTGTGTGCATGGAGCAGAGTAGTCATTTGGGCTTGGGGCATATGCGGTTTTCCCCAGGGGCCACCTTTATTTTTTTTGCGGCGCACGTTGCCGGCAGTGTTGGTATCTAGGACCATCGGTGTTGAGGGCGGGCGTGTGGGATCACCTAGAATCATTTTGGGACTAGGCGGGACCAATTAAGGATCGTGACTTTAGGTCTGAGCCGCTTATATTTTGGGTTATCAGTAGCCACTTCGAAAAGGGTGATGTAGATCTCACCGAATGAATAATATTTGGATTGTCCTGATAATCTCACTATCATGCTTTGACACTGAGTGGTAATTGTACGTGGAAAACGTAAACTAAGCGCAAGTTGATTGAGGCAGGAAATATTCCACCGGGAAAGGTGGAAGTCTGCTACAAACAAAAAGTAGACGGAATGTTAGACGCTTGGGCATGCATTGGGCATTTGCGTTACCTGACATGAAAAGGATATCCTCTTTGCACGAGAAGATGTCATTTCTTCGAATTGTGCGGAGGCAGTACGATCAAAATAGAGAGCAATAAGAGAAAGATGGAGTACACCTTTGAGTCATACATCATTGATGATTAGCCATCATACATCACACAATAACATTTTGGAGTTGCACAAAGAGGAGTGTGACGACTATGCTGAGTTTCCTATGGAACCGTCAGGGGCACAACTCAGGGATCTAACATATAGGTTTTGTCTATATATTTCAATTAGTGTAACTGCAATAGACTCGAAGTCAACAGAACATGTCGATGGGCGTACTCATTCATTAAGTATGAGGCTGTCATTTTTTAAAATCATTTCGTCGATAAAGGGTCTTCGCCTTGAAAATGGCAATATATAAATCTTTTCAGTCACGTATACTGGGAAAAATAACTTTGGCAGATCATCTCATCAAGTCAAAAACCGATTAGGGTCGGCTTCCACGTCGGTTTGGCGTTCTTCTCGACGTGACCTGAATTGAACTTGTGTGATTAAGTAAAAGGTGTGTTGAATTTGTTTGTTTTATCTTTAGAGAGTTGTCAAGGAACTAGGATAATTTTGTGGTTTTCACGACTAGTTGAGGCCGACCTAGTCGATCGACGTTCGTTTCGTACCTAGGAGATCAGCGTCCTAGGGAACGGACGACGTTTGAGATCACTTGGTGTTTAACTAAGTGTACGTATACATCAGGAAACGAGCAAACACCCTCGGTTGACCTTTCTTTGCGACTACATCTAACATTTTTCGCATGCGGGTCAGTAGGTCAGTAGGGATACGCCCCTAAGGGTGGTGATAGCCCCTTAGGGATGGAAAGTTGTGCCCTGCGGAAACCTAGCTTGTCGTAGGGGACTGCGAGAAGTACGTTTGCCGCACCCGGTTAGAGGGGTGAAGGGACGACGCGACCACACCCGTCACTGCAATTTGCGGGGTTATTTCTGGTTATCCCCAAGTTGTCTCTGGTTTCTGTTTTGTTAAACTTCTGCATCATATGGTGGAGAAGGTTCTCGCCTTTCGCGAGAAAAGTGGGAGCCAGTGCGCTCGGCAATGGGTACCGTGAAAGAAACTCGTCAATAATATGAAGACGAAGTTAACTAAACTTTGTCTTTTCTCGATGTTGACCCTTTCTATCCCGATTGACCTCATCTTCCTATACTTGTCCTAATCATTCTCGTTCTCTATCTCTTGTGTCTCCTCTCGTCTAACTTACGTTGAGGTTAGGGAAAATGAGAGCAATTAAAATATGCTCGTGGTGGATATATTTGCTTTCTCTATAAAGTATTTGGGGCGGACGTTTGTTGCTTTAGGAGTTGGCCATGTTATCGACCCTGAGTGGACCGTTCTACGGAGGAGTACTTTGTCGATTCCATGGAGACGGCCGAACTTCCGAAATCCGAATCTTGTGCTTGAGCGAGGAGGAGGAGTACCTAGACCACTTCCTCGAGGGCGGGACATGCAACACTTCAAGTAATGCACCTGATCAAGAATCATCCACAAAGCAGTCTGTCATTAAAGAAGTCTAAAACATATGAAGAGGAGTGATGACAGGAGTGTATAGCTAATCTTAGGTTGGCGGTAAGGTGGAATGGATAATTTGTTTTGACGCATTTCATCAAGTCAAAATAGAGGTAGTCCGACCACCCGATCTTTTGCATCGATATTATTATTAAAGCCAACTCCCACTTTACTATTCAGTATACTTTTTTCGAGTTCAACTTGAGGTGGGTGATTTTTATTTTATGTTATTGACTTTATCATATGATATTCATGCATTCAGTTATTGTTTCAACTCATGTTAAATTCAGATGAACATTTCTATCGACTACTATTGTTTCGTTTTGATGTACTAATTATATTTTATCATTGTAACTTTTTTTTCCAGTTATATGTCTAAGGAACTAAGGTTGAGTTGTGGGTTTCACGCTTGGCTGAGGCCGTCCTAGTTGACCGACGTTCGCTTCGTACTTAGGAAATCAATTTCCTAAGAGACAGACAATGTTCGGGTCTACTTTATGTTTAACTAAACGTTTCCTATATTGCAGCGAATCGAGCAAACGTCATCAGTTTACTTACCTTTGCGACTACATTTAAAAGTTTCCGCATGTGAGTCAGTAGTTTGGAAGGAATACGCCCCTAAGATAGTGACAGCCCCTTAGGGAAGGTAAGTTGTATCCCGGGGGAACCCAACTTGTCTTAGAAAACCACAGGAAGTACGGTTGGCGCACCTGGTTAGAGCGGCAAGGTGGCAATGCAACCACGTCCGTCTCAGCGGTTTGCAGGGTTATTTCGCATTGTCCCCAAGTTGTCTATCGTTTTGTTTATTATTTAACTCCTGCATGACATGGTCAGGAGGGTTCTCGCCTTTTAGTAAGAAAACAGAAGTCGTGCACTCGATAGGTGGCGTCGTTGCCTGGGATAACAACTACCAACCATTGTCCCTGGTGGAACGACACTCGAGTATTTTATTTTTTGATGATGGATTAATTAACTGCATTCTGATTTATGAAAGTTAATTATTTTATCATCATTGATTGATTTTTCATTGTTTCATAACTCTAGGAACTATGTGTTGATTTTATTCTGAAGATTATTTTGTTTATTCTGGGCGTTTCAGTTGGATGTAAGTTTTTAATATTGTAATGTTAATTGAATCGTAATCTGTTATTATTTTGATACTTAATATTTATCGATACAAGTGAAACCGTTGTGGCGATGCTGCGGCCGCAAGAGTAGGAGGCATGAAGGAGGTTGGAGGAACGGGAGAATAGTCAAAATCGTTAGGGAATTTCGAAAGCACAAAAAAACGGAAACATCTTTTGTATGTGTTAGAGAGAGAAAGAGAGAGAGAGAAAGATGAGCAAAATCGAATGACTCCAACCCTGCAGCTACCCCCACGCAACTTCCATCGATAGGATGAATAAAATCGATTGATTTTTTTTTTTTTTTTTTTTTAGAGAGAGAGAAAAACAAAAACGATTTTCATCGTGGCTGCCCTCATGGTACTTTCATCGATAGGATGAGCAAAATCGAATGACTCCAACCCCGCGGATGCCCCGATGCAACTTTCATCGATAGGATTAACAAAATTGAATGATTTTTTTTTTTTTTCTTGTGAGAGAGAGAGTGTATGTGTGTGTGTGTGTCAAAGAGAGAGAGAGAGAGAGAGAGAGAGAGAGAGAGAGACATGACGAGCCTTTCCATCAGCAGGATGAGCAACACACCGGCCAACAGGTAAGTCTCCAACCCCTCGACTGCCCGACGCAACTTTTATCGATAGAATGAGCAAAATCTATTGAATTTTCCGCTAGAATATGGAAAGCAACTCGTCGATTCCGCTTTGCGGCCTCCCCATCCTGCGTCGGTTCGTTGGCCCGACGGTCGGCAGACCTTCCCATGTCGCGCATGTTCGTAGGGCCGACGACCAGAATTTTCATGTCTTCTATCTTTTTCGTCCTGGGTCCGATACTCGGGGTCCCAAACCTCGACACCGGGTTTCTCGCCAGCGTCACGCGAGACCCAACTTTTCCTTTAGTAGTATCGAGATTATCTATAAATTCTGAGTTATTATGTTGAGAATTACCGTCTTTCATGTGTAATATTTTAATCAGATACTTTATCATGAACTTGGAGTATTCTTTTAGTTATTATCTTATTCTATCGGTTTTTTGTGACATCTATGATTGTTCTGGAGCTATTTGGAACGTTGTCTATCAAAGGTTAACTTTTTTTCCATATTGTTTTGCTAAGTTAAGCATTTTATTTATGTAATTGGATTGAGGCATATTTCAATTGATCAGTTTCGCCAAACTCCTATTTATTTTGATATGCTGTAGTTTATATTTATGTGATGCAGAAAAGCATTTATTTTATTGTTGGAAATTATTTAGCTCGGATTATGAAATTTCACGTGAAAACTCTTGTTTTAAATTGTTATCATTGTATCGTTATTAATGAGCATTTTTTATTGAACTTGGTTGTGAGTTTGTTATCATGTTTCAATAAATTTCTGATAAAATTTTGAGTTTCGTATGTGGTTGTGAGGCTTGCGCGGAGCTATGCTCCTGGTCCATAGTGAAATGTTGTATTATGAATCTTATGTGGTTTCATGAAGAAGGACTACTTTATCACTGAAAGGAAGGAAGGTGTTGATGTCTCGTTAGAATGTTGTATGTAGGGTAGGTGACTATCATTTTTCGTAAGGAAAGAAGTGACTAGCTAACCTCGTATCAAGCATATTCACCGTACCTCTATGGTGGGGGTCTAGCCAACCTTGGTCATGTGAGGTGGGGTTGTTTTACTCTAAATGCAGAGGAGTGACGGGGTCGAAAGCACTGGAATCGGAGGGAATGTGGTGGGGCTCGAATCTAAAGCGGTGCTTGATATCGAGATATTATCCCATGAAGTGGGTTACACCACCCCTCGACGCATACACAAACTGGGATCGAGATATTATCCCATGAAGCGGTGTTTGATATCGAGATATTATCCCATGAAGTGAGTTTCAAACTTGGACGAGGAATTTTGATGAATGGTTTTTTTCATGAATGATTAGTTCAAATTTTGTCCAATCTACTCCAGGAGGTTACCTTTTTTGAAAGATCTTCCGGGCTAGGCTACCAGAGTGGGTCGGGGGCACTTGCCCGACCGGGTCAAAAAAAATAAAAATAAGAAACTTATTTTAGTGAAGAAGTTAGATGTCACCATGAGGCAAACGTTGTTCAATTATTTTCTCTGCATATTGGATGTTTTGGATTTTTTCTTTTTTTTTGGGGGGGGGGACCTTCCCTGGTCCTTGCACAGACTGGCGGCCCGGCTGATAGCCTAGCTATCAGGGGGTTAATCATGCCTTTTTTTTTATATTGTATGGATGTATCAACCAAATCGATTTTATTTTGGGATTAGCCTAAGGGTTTCCGGTACCATTATCATAGACAAATGTGGTTTTTTGATTGACGGTCAATGGGATGATGTTGGGACCATTTTTATCCCCAAATAGAAGGCCTCCAGAGGCTAGACATGGGTCCAAGTTTGATTTAGGCTTGCCAGAGGCGGAATCTGATACCATTTCATCCATTTAAGTGCTTATATTGATTGTAAGCCTTCTGGACGCCAAATCCAGTTTATTGTTATTGCTATTATGAATATGTTGGTGGAAAATTTTCGGCTCAGTTCCAGATGGTTGTTTGAATTGTTGTGTATTGTAATTGTGGCTTTCATATAAGAATTTTTTATAAGGACATTGATTTTGTTCAAGTTGTTCGTTTGTTGTGAACGGCAAAGACGTCGTTCAATGGGGTCCGAGAATGTTGTTAGAGCGGAAACCCTTAGTAATACAAGGGTATCTGCTTAGTATTTTTTATGTTAAACGTTGTCCGACATTTGTGGAATTTTTTAACTTGATGAGACAGACGCGTTTGGCGGAAGTTATTCAGACCTGCCCTATAACTAAGAGACGAAAACTCTTTTTGAACTTAAATCTGGATGGATGTCGACGTTCAGGATAAACGATGTAGCCGGTTGTATTTCACTTTCAGTAGGGTCGCAGAGACACGCGAACATGAAAATGCTAAAGTTATACCTATCTACTAAAAATAGTGACGGGTGCGTGCTAAGCCGCATGATTTAGAGTCTAAGCGGCTGACAACCGTGTCAGGGTGCATGGCAGTTGCCGACCAAGGAAAAAACAACCCTATGGCAAAAGGGGGCTAGTGGGGCCTGCCAAGCCACAAAAGGGCGACACCGTAACACAATTTTTTTTTCATAAAGAAGAGTGTTTCTCCTTCTTTCGAAATAGAATATAACCTAATCGATAACATGTTAACCTAATACAGTACGATTTTGGGGATTAAGGTCAGGACGTTGTTGGGTTTGCTCCTTTGGTAGAGTAGCAACTAAGCCTTAAGCAGTTGGTGCGACCGATTTCAGTCGCATTGTTGGGCATGACGGTCCCACACCCTGCAACAAGTGTCGAACCTCACGGGTGTGTCACGCAGGAGTAAGCACTTTGCCTTGAGTCAACGTAGACACCACTCTGACCGTGTGCACCAGTTATACCTCTCACGGCTCCCTGCGACGGGACGGATCTCCACGACGTACAACTTACATTTACCTGAGGGGATGTCACCACCCTTAGGTAGGCGTATCCCTATTGAGCTACTAACCTACGTGTGAAGACTTTTACTTGCAATCACAGAGGTAAGTCAACCAAGGGTGTTTGCTCGATCGTCGTAGCATAGGCATATGAGCGGTAAAACGTCTAAGACTAACTCGTACACACGTCGGGCATCGGGGCGCTGATCTCCCGGACCGACTTACAATTTAGACTGACTTGACTGACAAACTTTCACGTTTACAAAGTTTAAATCTATTTGCCCTTAACCCATAAAGTATATATGTTGTACAAACCTCTTCTAGTTAATATACTTGTAATGAATATACTTCAAGGATTGAGACTTAAAAGCAGGGAGATGTCTTTACATTTTCACAGAGGTAAAGACAAACATCAGAATGCATGAAGCTTTGACTTTAGGAAGAGAAACCAACATAGTTTTTGTTTTTTTAATTATGTATCAAAAATAAGATAGGCTCGTGGTCTTTTAATGAAATATGAAATGTATAAGGCTCTTGGTTTTGCCAATGATCTTAATCCGCTTAACATCAAGAAATATAAAAGTCGGATATCCAAACCAAATGTTCAAAGTTTACGCGTCAATGAAGTGTCTGAGTTAAGGCTCAGATGAGCATAAGTTAATCAACGTGAGTTATAAAATGAATCACGCATGGATGGTCGTTTAACTGACCTGCAAATAAAACCAAACGCATTACACAATTTTGATAATATCAATCATTTGTTCACTTTCACACTTACGCTCTCGAACCTCTCACAACCAGACATTTTTTTTTCGACTTAGTCATTCAGTCTCATCTAACTTTAGTCATTCAAAGACCATTTTTGACCAAACACAGACTCTTTAGACAGTGACCTGAAAATCGAAAATGTCTTTTAGTGTAGGGTTCGATGCAAAGTGTGGGTGTCCATGGTGAGTGAGGATTGAGTCGGCAAACTGACCTGTTACTGTGAAACAACAACATGTGGTATTGTATAGACTGATGATGAGTCTTCTTGGTTGAGATGACTTATAATCACACACAGGGTAACACGGTCCTAACACCCATTTGTTATGGTTATAACCCTATCTGAAGTTTTGTAATCCGAACTTCAAATTTAACAAAGGACAATTCTTTTTAAAGAAGTAGTCCATTGGATTTTATATCCGATCGTATATGAGAGATAACTACTCGATCAAAGTAATATAAGGATCTTTTATGTCTAATCAGACTAAAAGTAAGTAGGTAGACCCTCACTTACGCCATCATCCTACCACTTCTTCTAAAACCAATCAATTTGAACTAAGTCGAGCAGTAAAACGACTCATACTAGAGTATCATGTCATTTTGATTAATATAAACTCAGACAATCAACATGAAATTCACACTAGAGTATCTCTCTTTTCTTTTCTCTGTTCTTTTTAGTTTGAGCACACGCAAGTAGTAGATTGATTCGCACTGGAGTCTTCTGCCACTTGTTCAATATTAGACAATTCATATCAAAATAAGTAGTCAGATAAATCACATTGGAGGGTTTAACTGCCCTTTTAATATCGTTTAACCTGCATATACCCAAACATTCAAAACGAGTAGTATGATAATTCATACTTAAGTACCCCACTACCCTTCAATATTAACAAATAGTAGGATAACTCATACTGGAGCATCCCACTATTTGTTTAGCGTCCAACAGTCAAATCACATCACATTACAGTTCAACATAAGTTAGTGTACAATTCAAATTAGTAACAAAATGACCCTCACTAAAGACCCCTACTACCTTTTTAATCTTCAAACGGGTAATATGATGATTCTCACTGGAGTATCCTACTACCCGCTCGAATATAACGCATACTATGACCCTCAGTGGAGTATCCTATTACCCGTTCGAGCAGATGGCATGTTAACAAGTAGACAACAAATAGTAGGATGACTCACACTGAAGTATCCTACCACTTTCACTGTTGGTTAGTTTAGATTCAAGTTGGTGATAGGTTTACCCTCACTAGAGTCACCTACTATCTGAATTTTGCGTAGTCTGACTTCAAACAAGGAATAGGATGACCCTCACTGAAGTATCCTACTACCGTTGTAATGTTTAACAAGCAGATTGTATGTAAGCATTTTGAAACAACCAGTAGGATGACTCACACTGAAGTATTCTACCACTTTTTCACTACCAGTTAGTTTGGATTCAGAAAGGTAATAATCGAAATTATTACCGAAGCTCCCTATTACTGCTTCAATGAAAGTGGAGTCTAATCCTTTGAACAAGCAATAGAACCCTGCCCCTTATTACAAATTCACTATAAAATCATCAAGTTGTTAGTAATTATTCATGCCTTTCAATAGTCATACGTTAAACAAGCACTAAGACCACTCGCACTAGAGTATCCCACTATCATTCGTCCATATGCATTTTATACGACCCGTAATGTCAATCAACCTGGGTCAAACAAGTATTAAAATAAACTGCATAGAAGTCTCCTACTACCAGCACGACATGTAGGTTTGCAGTAGAATGACTCACACTAGAGACATTCTACTATTCACCTACCATAAGGTCATCGGTATATACAATACTAAAACACTTATGCGCAAACGATGTGCACATAGACAAGTGTCATAATAAGTCCAATACAATGCAATGCACTTATAACTTTATGTCACACGAGTAGTAGGGTAGTATTCACTGAAGCATCCCACTACTATTTCAATATCAGGCAAACAATCGGTTCAAGTACGTAGTGAGGTAACTCACACTGAAGCACCCCACCACCCTTCAATATTTAGTCATCCTAATCTCGAATGGGAAATAGAGCGACTCTCACTGAAGTACTCGACTACCCTTCAAGACTGATCATACTAAGATTAAACCAGTAATAGGATGACCTTCACTAGAGCTTTCTACTGTCGGTTTGATATCCAACAAACAATATTTACTAACAACTTACATGTGGATAATTAGTAGGATAATGCGCACTTTATCCAGTATTGATCAATTTATATATATAAGCATATACATGCGAGTGGTACAACAACTTGCACTGGAGCGTCCACCCTGTCACTTTTTCAAACAGCCTATGTCAAAACAAGTAGTAGAACTACCCTTACTAGAGCCGCTTACTACTTACAAGAAGGATTCAACAAGCGATTGAGTGACTCATTCTTGAACTTTCTATTGCTTGTTTAGTCCAAATGATATAGACTTAGATAGTCATTAGGATGACCCACACTGAGGTATCTTATTGTTTGTCTCTTGGGGAAGGGCGACCTTGCACCATGGCTTAATTCTTCTTTCTTATTCTTATTTTTTCAGTTTTCGGTTGCCCTTATATTGTTCCCCATCAATCAACTTACATATCCTGCAAGGGTATGTTAGATGTAAGTCAGTATATGCGGCCTGCATGTCTGCTTGGTGCCTTCAACTTAATACATCTGACCAAAATCCCAACCAGGTTTGAATTAGTGTACCGCGCAAGACTGTGGTTTCAATTAGAATAACTAATGTCAACTTGAATAATAATGAAACGAAAAAAAACAACGACAATAATGACGATGATAATAATAATAATAATAATAATAATAATAATAATAATAATAATAATAATAAGGGATGTTGACAGTCTATCTTCCTAGTTTGGTACAGTTGAAGTCGAGCCGCATTATGTTTGAGGGAAATTGATAACCGATTACCGAACCCGAGCCCTTGTCTTCTCCCTCTCTCTACCTTGTGGCCTTTCTTTTCCCTTCACATCAACTTTCTTCTTCTTCTTTTTCTTCTTGGGTGCACGTATGGATAGGTAAGTCGTGTGAACTCACAGAACCTGCCGTACGTGTCTGCCTTGGGTGCACGGACCAGATCAGCACGAGGAAAGATAGTTGTTGGGATGAGTTAGTAGGAAATGGACGAGTGGGAGGTACGAACCAAAGGGTTGGCTACTGGAAGTTTCACAGTAGGTAGCTAGGAAGGAAGGCAGCTGGAGCGTTGAACGATCCGTTGGTGGAAGGCCGAAGATGGGTGAGACAAGACTTGTTAAGCATCAGCTGGTGGAAGGCTGAAGACGGGTGAGACGAGATTTACTAAGCATGGTGGTGGAAAGCCGGTGAGGTGAGGGAGTTTACGGAACCGGCAGTGCACAACTGCTGTACGGGGACCAGACTAGTGCGAAGAGAGGTAGTGAGTGGTCGACGACGGGTGATGGAAGTCTGTTGTGGAAGTGAGCCAGGAGTATGAGCTACTAAACGCACCACCACATAGGGATCGAGGAATATGAATGACGGTTCCCACTACGAGTGATAAGCAGGAGGAGCTAATTAGAAGGGGGGAGGCTCCTAAAGGTACTAGTTGAGAGATCGTGGCCTGGAGAATAACGGAAGCTGGAGATACGCACCTGTCGAGAGCCGGAAGGGGATAGTGGTCTGAAGTGCCTAGTGTGAGTGTGTGACAGTAGAGGGAACATCTACCTGTCCCTAGGGAGGAGGTCTGTTGAATACGACGAGGTGTTGCAGGTTGATAGTACCATTTTTATGTATCCCCCGCAGACTACACCTGGTTTGTATACCGTTAGTTATGGCGGAGCGGCTCATACGCAGAATGGGAGGAGCTGGCAGAGCCAAGGCCGGGGGAACTACGGATCAGTCAGTATAGGACAGGGTGCCTACAACCAGCCAAGGAGGAATGATGAAGAGGATCGGTTGAATAGGCTGCTCTCATTTGTAGAGAATCAGCAGTTGGAAACAACGAAGAAGAAGAAGGCTGAGCAAAAGAAGAAGAGGCTGGAAGAAAAAAAGTAGAGGTTGGAAGAAGCTAAACAAAGGGAGGAAGCAGAGAGGCGGAGGGCGCAAGCGAGAATGGAAGCTACTGCGGCACAAGCATTTGTTATACAGATGGCGGCGTTAGAGGAGAAAATTAAGGATCATGTGCACTCGACACTCACAGCGTCCGAAGAGAAGACTCGGAGTGCGAAGCTGCATGATAGCCTGTTGCGGTTCCTGGAACGTACGGAAGGGGAGGTGCAGAAGAGACCCAGAGGTGAACCTTACCTGAACCCGATGAGGAGGCTTGACCTGAATGATTGTGAACGTGGAGTAAATGTCGTTGGGAGGAGTGAGGGTATGCCCACCACTAGGAGGAGGACTGCAGTCACAAGGAAGGGTAAAGAGCCAGCCAGCGCAGAAGGGAGGAGGAAAGGGGCAGTTGCTTCATGTTCTAAGCAAGGGGTGATCGATTTCGTCCTGGAGTTGCGTGAGAGCATGCAAGCGAAGCAAGCACCGAAACTCAAGCAGTTATGCAGGCTGAAGAATATGAGGTGGGTACCAAAAGGGCAGGCGATCAAGGACCTGGTAGCAGCGGAAACAAGAGAGGCGTATGACGGTTGGCTGACCGGAGCGGATAGCGATGAAAGCAAGAGGGAAAACGGAGGTTTGGGGGAAGATACTGCCCCACTCGCAGATTGACGGTGCGCCCCTCCAGCACGTTACCTTTGGGGCAAACTTCTGTTGTACTTGGAGCTCCGAGATAACGTCTGGGGGAAGTTTGGGATTACGAATTTCAGGATGAGTATTGAGCAAGTGATCATTGTTGTGTTCCTATTGCTGGTGGTGAGTGGAGTGGCCCCGTGGGACAAGTTGATACTCATGGTGGCCCCTGCAGGACATGACTATTTTGATCTCAAGAGCCCGGCGGTATATTGCCTGGTGTCACCATGGTGTAAGAGGATGTATATCGGGCAGACAGTGCGTGGGGCAGGCGAGAGATGGTGGGAGCACATTCGGTGTACGGAGACTGGTAACTACGGACATGCCCCCAAGCTGTATTCCTTCCTGAAGGTCTTTGGATGGAAGAAATACCTTGTCCTCCTGATAACAGGTGGGACTGAAGAAGGTCTGCAGGCGCTGGAGAAGGCCCTTATCTGCAGATTCTCTCTAGCGCTAAATGTGGTTGGCCGCGGTGCAGGGACGAAGCAGAAAGCTAGGCCGGGTAAAAATGAGAGAAAAAAGACGAGAGCGACCATGCCAACACATCGAAGAGTAACATAGGATTCGTGAAAACCAACAAAACAAATTGTTAGGTTTGCACGAAAATTTTCAAAGATTCTTATAGCACGTTTTTCAGGCCTCCTACATCAACAAAATTCTAGGTGAAGTTAAAGATCCACAAAAAATGAAATAAAAAACTACTTTTTCAAAACCACTCGAAGTGGTGAGAAGAAAAGCAGTTTTTTTTACAGAAAATCACTACCTTCCAAAACACTGTTTCTTCATGAACCAAAATATTATATTTTTTTCTTTATCTAAAGAAATCATATTTATAGTTTTATAAGGTATGCAACACGATGAACGTATTGGAGGGTCTCCCAAACACGCCATATGTTGTCCTTTTCACGAATACGTTTACTTGAATATATTCTCTCATACATGGACGAATATATTATTTTTTATTAAAATATTTTATCATTTTTTTATTTTAGATCGTGGTTGGTTAAGAATTTGAAGATGTTTCCGAGGCAAAAGTTGTTTGAATTCGTCTTTTACGTAACATATATTTTTTGACAAGGGTTTTACAGTAGGCTCAAAAAATGACTTATATGATTTATAAATTTATAAATGAGTTTTCACAGATTTTGGTTTTTACCAAGTACTCAAAATGACTTATAGTTTTATAAATGAGTATTCACTAAAATTGTTTTTTTTTTGTACATATTTCGAGTTTTTAAAGATTGTCTTGTTTACGCTCTGTTTTTTGTTAATCTGCTAAGAACAATTTATAGTCTTATAACACGCTCTTTGCTAAAAATAATTTTCTTGCATATTTTAAGAATTGCTAGACTTTTTGCCCGTTTTTTTGCATCCTTTCTTGGGACACAGTTAAAAATATTATTTTTTATGCGTCAAAAGTAACAGTTTGATGTTGTACTTTTTCATTCTATAAAAAATGTTAGGTTTTGTCGTTTTGTTAGGTTTTCATGAATTCGGTGTTGAGTGGTCTTGTGCTTCACACTTGTGAGACAAGGGAAGCAATATTTCAGCTTAGCGGAGCTCTTGGAGGACACGTTCGTAGCAAAGGAGAAGGCGGTGGAAATAGTGTCATCCGACGGTGAGGTGTGGGGAGAAAAATGGTCCGTCATCCGAAGGAAGTTCGGGACGTCGACTGTTGTTGGTGAAGAGGTGAAGGTACCACTAGTGAGAGCCAAGCAGCTCCTGGAAAGAGGAGGCACATTCAGAGTGGCACCGGTAGTAAGAACGGAGAGCGCAAGGAGTAGGGGGAAGGGATATCTGAGACTGTTGCTGGAGATCTCGAGGAAACAGGGGGAACTGAAGTTCTTCGATGTCACTAAGCTGATCTTCCTGTACGGGTGCGCCAGAGAGTTCAAGACCAAGGCTGCACGGAGAACTCTGAAGGAGAAGATAGCTGCAGTGATTAGGAAGAAGACCGGGGTGAATATCAGACTGAAAGTCAATGTAGGTGTGAAGTATAGCCACCAGTTGAGGAAGAAGAAGATCCATGACACGGTGGTACTATGTGTGGAAAATAGTAAAGTTCATCCGGTACTAAAGACCGTGCTGCGTCGCAGGGTGAAAGCTGAGTGGTGTGGAAGAAGAACAGTACGGTCGAACAGGTCTTAACCAATCATCGGAAGACCGCAAGGGAGACTTCAACGGAATGCACTTCTAGCAAGGATCGACTGCCGAGGGTGGACGGGCATGTGTTAGCACGTGTCGCGCAGTGCCCGATGGTCCCAGGTCTCCTGCACAACGGGAAGAATGTCTTGCAAAACAGTGTCGGTACCGGGTCGACTGAAGTGCAGCGAGTTGTTGTAAGGTCTCTAGAAGCCGTCATGAGGAGGGATCTGGTCTATGTAGCGGACCCGAGTATGTTCCAGGAGAAAGTATCGAGCCGTGCAGAGACTAGACCGGCCTGCTCAGAGGAGCAGGCGAGAGAGATAGCAGCAAGGGTGAGCCACCTGGTTGTGGTCCCAATAGACAGGAACCCGAGAGACCTTGTGGTGATGTGCCCGTCGACGTACCACCATGGCCTCTAGATGATGTTCAATCTCAATATCGCCCACCAACAAGTTTTGGAGAAGTCCGAGAAAGAAGTGTTAACTGAAGTGAAGACGGAGTTCAGGAAGCAAACCCTTGACAAGGTCGGAGCTTGGAACCCAGGAGCTAGACTAGGGCAGGCGTACGTCCTACCGAAACATAAGGACCTGACGAGGTGAAGGCCTATAGCACCGGCGACAACGGAGGGGTCCAAGACTGCGGGGAGGAGACTAGCACGAGCATTGAACTTCCTACTTGAGAAGGTCCCAAAAGCCAAGCACTTCAATTTGAAAGCCACGACGATGCTAAAGCAGAACTTAAAAACGGCGGGAAAGAGGCTGAATATTTTTGGCGACAACACGATGGCCCTGATGGCTAGCTACGACATCAAGGAGATGTTCACTTCGCTGCCACATGAGGCAATTCGGTGTGTTGTAGATTGGCTGCTGCAGCAGTGGGAGCTCAGAGGAGTGTTCAAATTGAGTCTGAATAGACGTGGACGAGTGGTAACCCTTAGTCAGAAAAGCCTGGGCCCAGGCTATGTGAAGGATAAGTTCTCTCAGATTCGGCAGATGGTCAGCTATGAATTAAAAAACACGTATATTATGTGTAGGAAGGTGATATTTAAACAAGTAGTGGGTATCCCTATGGGGAAGAGCTCTCGCCCTTCGCTGGCCTGTGTGCTGTGTGCAAAGCATGAGGTGGACTTCATTAACTCCCTGGGAGCTGACCAGAGACTGGTACATGGGGTTAGGCTAGTTGATGATGTCACTTTGGGGGTTGCCTGTGACATGAGAGACCATCGGAGTATATCAACAACGAAGTACATATGTCAGAAATTTGCGAAGGCGTATGGAGAACAACTGGTACTAGTGAGAACAGACGACGGTACCAACTCTTGGGATTTTTTGGGGATCCGAGCCGCAGTGCTGCCCGGACCTATCAAGTTTGTCCTTCGCCCCAAGCATAAGAATGAGGGAGCGATGGCAGATGACCCACTAGACTTCAGATGTTTCCAAGATTTTGCCTCATACTCAGACAAGCGGGCGAAGGTGGGCACAGTGATAGCAACACTTTACAGGATCAAGCAGCACGCTAGTGATTCGGAGACAGGCGTACAAGCGACACTATCCGTCAGCATCGAGTTGGGGTGCTGGGGGTATCCCCCGACGCTCTTTTCCAATGCTCTGCCAGTATTTGCCAGATCCACCGGCCCGTTTGGAGCAGCATTGAAGACGCTGGCCGAACAGCCGGTTAAACTGATGCAAGGAGGACCCCTATGGGAGGAAGGAAGGGAGGATGAAGTGAAAAAGCCCGTACACATGGACGGCGGCTCATTGAGAGAGAGCGGGGGAGGTATACCGTATAATGGGGCTCGATACCGGGGCCCGAAATGTACACATGACAGAACAGTAGGCAGGTGCGGTGGAGGCAGGGACAACGCAGTAGGTTAGGAATATGGGAGGAAGGGGGCCTGGGTAGAGCCAGGTTGTACATTAGGCAAGTGAAAGGAATACCCCGGCAATGACTAGGAACGGGGTTGAAAGGGTGAGTGGCAGAGCAGTATTACAGGTAGTGAAAGTGACGAGGCCTGGATGAGTAGGTTGTACACTACTAGTAGTTAGCGAGGGAGGAGGGTTCCCAGCTTATAGAGCCGCAGACTGGGTTGTACAATAGAGTCTATCGGGACGGAACAGGAACTGGTAGTAGAAGTGGCCGCAGGTAGTTGTAACTGGTAGCAGTGGGGAGGCCAGGAGAAGGGTAGGCACGGGGAAAGGAAGCAGGCCAACCAGGGGAGTGCTAGCGGAAGTAGGGAGGGTAGGGTCGAAGCAACTGGTACTAAGGCCAGTAGTCGGAGCCAGTTAACAGGAGGGCCGTTTCAGACTGGATAATATCTAACGGGAGATATTGACCCGGTACAGAGGAAGACTAAGGCCCAGAAGGCCGACTACGCAGCGTCAAGTCCCTACCACCGACCGGTGCACGTGCAGTACGAGGTTCTGACGCACGCAGGGCGCACACGTGAGGTAGGCGGGAAGAAGGGACGAGCGTGAGTGCACGCCGAGTCAGTTGCAAGCGAGACAAGCCGTGACCCAACCAGTCAGTTACAGTCAGTCTCCTGTATATCTCGGGAGGACAAGGCCAGAAAGGTCCTCTTTGCTCAGGGTGGATTGCTTCAGTGGATGCGGGAGCCTAGGTGTGGTTGCCCCTTGATAAGTCCTGGTGCGCAGCCAGGCGAAACGCGTCGGGGAATGTGCGCGTTTGAGCACAATCCATGTAGGAACTTCATCGCTTATCGTTGAAAGCATGGACGCATAGCGATTGGCCTCGCTATTTCAATTCAATTCTTCTTCTTCTTCTTCTTTCTCTAACTATTTTTTGTTTGTCACTTCTCCTATCCTTTCCTTCTCGGAGACATCGAATGCAATCATAAAAAACTCGCGATTTATTTGCATGTACGTGGCCGCAATAGTGGATGCATGAAACAAAACTAAATAAAATAAAACAAACTAAAAGAGGATTTTGAAGTAGTGTTTGTCGTTAAAAAGGATTGCGTGGTGAATCGAAGACAGAGAGGGAGAAGAGGACAATAAGCGGAAGGTCGCACTGCTAGCAACCATGACTCAACTTCGTTCGTGATTGCAACACCAGCTCAGTGCGGTTTGTAATTCGGTCCATTCTGCATTGTCACACAACCTACCAGGATGCAGTGCCCATGGCATACACTTCGTTATCCCTCTACCAATCATTGTCGCCATTATTACCTCTTATTCTTCCACATTCTCTCCTATCTACCACGTACAGCTCATTCGGCCATCCAAAGTTATTATTTTCTCATATGAAGAATTTGAAGATCCCCAACGCAATCTTCTATTCACCGGAGAATGTAATCTTATTTACACCAAAGTATTGGCCAGATGCTACACTACGTTGATGAAGTGCTGCTTGGAGGTGTTGGTGCCAGAGGGTGAGAGGGTGGTCTGTAGGAGAGTGGAGTGAGGAGCGAGGCAACCATAGCCGACGCTGGGGGCACTCTGGCTCAGCGTTAGGGTGGTGATGCGCATGTGGGATTGCCCCAGGGACTACCTTGTGGAACCGGGGCTTTGCCCTAGGCTGGTTGCAGCGGTGCGACAGACTAAAACCTCCCTTTGAGTGGTTCCTTTGAGTGGGGTTATGCTATCGGATTTACCTCGTGGTGTCAACATTTCGTATATTTGGGGAGATGCTGCCAGGGTGACGGTATGATGACGGCGACATTTTCAGTGGGGTCATGCTGCAAAATTTTGGGCGCATCGGTGACTTTATTTTTGAGGGGAAGTGTTGCCGAATTTTTGCGGTATAGTGGGCCCTTATGTTATGGTGTGTGAGCAGCTGGTGCTGCTGCTGCACAATTGTGGTACTAGTTTTGACGGCGCGGCGAGCGGTAGTCCCACATTTATTTTTTTTAGATGTGCGATGGTGGTGGAGCATTCTAGCGGACAACAATGGCTGTTAGCGTCAGCCAAAAAAAGAAAGAAGTACGCTGTTGACGTCACAAAAAAAGAAAAAAGTATACCGTTGACGTGCCCAAAAAGAAAAAAGTACGCCGTTAGCGCCACCGAAAAAGAAAAAAGTAGGGCATACTCACACTAGCGTTTTTTTTTTGCTAAATTGCAAAATCTGCTATGCTGTTATAGTCACACTAGGGGTTTCCGACCACCAAAATTGCAATCGGGGTAACATTTGTCAGCGCCCTGGGGCCTGGACCCACACTAGCAAAGTATTCTACCATGTGCGACGCAATTTTATGGCTTTTTGAAAAAGACAAAGTGGTTTTTTATTTTCATGAATGGATCATTTTCTAATTTAAAATGAATTGAAATGGAACATTGAACAAAGAAGAACAGCTGTGCACCCAAATTCATGGGTTGGTACGATCTCCTTCACGTAAGTCTTCATAGTGATGTACCGTGGCAATAAAATGTGTCCACGAACACAGCCACGAGGATGAACAAGTAACGGGTATGGGGTCACCATGTATCTCATGAGGCCTCTAACCTGTCTCTTATACACATCTAGATGTGTATAAGAGACAGGAGGCGTTCCTGTCAGATCCACCACAATATTTGAATTTCACATTTCAAGTTCGATTTCTCAGAGCCAAAAAAAAAAAAGAAACGAAGTCTGGAAATCAACCCCGCCCTTTCGGGTCCATACAGGAGGCGTTCCTATCAGATCCACCACAATATTTGAATTTCACATTTCAAGTTCCATTTCTCAGAGCCCCCCTCCAAAAAAAACGAAGTCTGGAAATCAACCCCCCCCTTTCGGGTCCATAAAATCCAGGCTTCCCGCCCACGCAAAGCCACAAGCTATCATGTCCAAGTTTGTTTTTCTTTTTTTCTTGACGCATCTCATTGGACGGAGGTGGGCATCTTTACAGTCCCTGCTCGGAAACTACCAGGCCGTCGACGGCCGTACTGCGTCACTCGAGGCCACACGCGATCGAAATCCTGAACGGAGTGGTAGAATACTTCGCTAATGGGTCCAGGTCCCTGGGGGGCCGCGGGGATGGGCATTTTGCTACCACCTCCAGAGGTGGTGCCAAATTCTCTTTCGCCTTTTGGGAATCGGTAAAAGTCGCCGCGCTTTGTGACCATGCGAGGCACCAACTTTTGCACTTGCCAGAGAGTCCCGCTCGTGTCCTTTCTGATTTGCAACCTGTGTGACGGGGGGCAAGGTCCCACTTGCGCAAATTAGGAGATTTCGGCCGTTGATATTTGCTATCTACGGTCAGTATCTCTTAATTCGTGCAAGTGGGACCTAGCCCCGTTCGGGGTCTGATTTCAGCAAACATGGGAAAGAAAATTCAGCAGATTTTGCTAGACTGCCACCGCTGTGTGAGTACGCCCTACGCCGTTGGCACCGCCAAACAAGAAAAAAGTACACCGCCGCTGGAGGTTCGGCAAAGCTTGGCGCGCAGTGCTGTGGCACCAAGCTCTGGTAGGGGAAGGAGAAGGCCCTGGTTCGGTTGTTTCACGTCGCTCTGTAAAAGGTTCCAACCGGCCGGAGAGGACCGTAAATAGGTCTGTCAATTAGGGAGCAGGAATATATGGGTATAATTTTTGGTATTGTGAGGGGGTAGAAGAAGCTGAAGGGTAGATAGGGAAGTAAAATAGACTGCAGTGATTGAATAGGTAACTGGGACAAGCAAATTTGGAATGAATATACCGAGATACCGCGGGTAGTTTCTGTTGTCGGACAGGGGGGAAAAAGCGCCAAGTTTCTTCACCGATCATACACGCGTCATCCAGCCGGCAAAATTGACGTGGCAGCGGCAGACGCGCGAGAATTGGCGGGCGATGGAATGCAGATCGTGCTGAAGCGCAGAACCTTCAGCAGCACGTGTCTGCCATGTGCAGCGGGAAGGGAAGCTTGGCCGGGCGCAGCGGTTCTGTCCAGGGGATGGTTTGCGTCTGACGCCGGGGTGGAGCTGGTGTTGGCAGTGCTACCGGTAGTGCGCTTTTCATCGGGGGCATGAGGTAGGCAACGAGCATGCTTCACCCTCTTCTGCAGGCTGGCTGCTTCTTCGCCTGGTGGGTCAATTTCAATCCGTCTTCGCTCTCCCTCTTCCCTTAGTCCCCTTCTTGTACTCTTAAGATGCTCTCCCCATCTCTCCACTCCTGGCCGACATAACAGGCACCCGTACCGTCACTAGGATGATTCGTGTCGTTTGCATCACGGAGAGAGAGAGAGAGAGAGAGAGAGAGAGAGAGAGAGAGAGAGAGAGAGAGAGAGAGAGAGAGAGAGAGAGAGAGAGAGACCCTGAAGGGTTAATACGCCTCCCTCCCTCCGTCCCTCTCTCGCGGTGTTGTGCGTGAAGAGGTGCAGAGTTCTTTCACACTCGGCCCAGAAACGAAATAGATGGTTCGCCTGGCGTGCGCGAAGTGCACCCCCTCTTTCCCTCTCCCTCTCTCCCTACGTCCCTCCTTCCCTCGTCCATCCATCCGGGCTTAGGGCTGCAATTCCATTTTTGTGGGGGAGGCAGAGGGAGAGTGAACACTAGGGGGGGTTCAAGTGCCTGCAGGAGAAGGACGAAAGGGAGGGTGAGGAAGCGGGATCGGGAGGATGATAGACTGGGGATTGACCGAGGAGAATGGGATGCGACGACAGAGGAAGCAAAAGGAGAGTCAACGCAATAGGGTGAAGCATGCAGGATAAGTTTGCCGCCGTTAAGGAGGCTGTGGAGGAGGAAGACGTGGAGGAGGGTCCTAAAGTAAATGAGAGGAGGAGGGCATAGATCGGGGACTCAATTTGCGAAGAAGGGGGTGGGGAGCGCGGATTGGGAGGGGCCGGATCAGGATGTGGAATAGAGAGGAGGAGAAGGTCGAAATGCATTGGGTGCTAATCAGGGCGAGGGGGTAGGAACCGATGAAGTTTCAGGGAAAGTACGGGCCGGATCAGGATGTGGGATAGAGAGGAGGAGAAGGTCGAAATGCATGGGGTGCAAATCAGGGTGAGGGGGTAGGAACCGATGAAGTTTCAGGGGAAGATCGCCAACGCAATAGGGTAAGGAATGTGCAGCTTTAGGGTAGAAGGATCCGGAGAAGGTGGGGGTAGAAGGATCCGGAGAAGGTGGGGGGAAGAGGAGATTGGAAGGCAGGAAGAGGGGGTCAGAGCGCAGGGAGGGGAACAGATTGTAAGGAAAAGAGAGAGTAGCTTAGTGACGGAGGGCCTGAAGGACGAGAGGGATAGGGTGGTGTGGATATGCTGGTGATGAAGAGAAAGAAATGAAGAAAGTAAGAGCGACAGACAGAGGAGGGAGGAGAGGAAAAGACGTACCAGATACGCAGGGCCCATATCGAGTATTGGAGAGCAGGACGTCCAAGAGGATCCCAGCGGAGAGGAGTGGAGAAAGACGGGAGAATAGAGGCGAAAGACACAGGGCAAGGGGAGAAGAGGATGGGGAAAACTGGATTGGTTGGAGGGGGAAGAGATCGGGAGGGGGGATGGAGGGCGCAAGTTGAGAGATGGAATCGGCCAGGCCCAAGGGAGGCAATGGAGAAGGAAGAAAAGGACAACGGCGAGGGGGTAGGGAAGAGTGTGTGTGTGTGTGTACGAGAGAGAGAGAGAGAGAGAGAGAGAGAGAGAGAGAGAGAGAGAGAGAG
>BFEA01000033.1:4164704-4177448 GCA_003427395.1 Chara braunii
ACTTGTGCGTGTGTGTGTGTGTGTGTGTGTGTGTGTGTGTGTGCGTGTGTGTGTGTGTGTGTGTGTGTGTGTGTGTGTGTGTGTGTGTGTGTGTGCGTGCTTGTTATGGCTGTGGTTAGTTTCTGCTTGTTGCCACTAGGGCACACGATCAGGCATGTGCATCATCCGGCATGACTTTGTATCCCTTTGCATCATTCGGCATTGTTTCGCATTTTACGTACGTTGTTACTTTTTGTATCATTTTGCATCATCTTGCGTCAATCTGCAACGTTTTGCATGTACGTATATTTGGCATAATTTTGCATTGCTTTTTCAAGTCTGAAAAACCCTGTTTAAAGGGTATGAATCCGTATGATCGAGGAGAGCATTGGGAATCCCGATGCATTGCTCTGTTGAAGCTGGGAAGCCAAGGCCACGCTCATGTTCAAGCAGAGATGAGACTTGTTTTTCTGGATATAGAAAGGTGAAGAGAAGTAGGACACAGAGGATCTTACATTCCACTTGCGTTGTTTGTTTGGCAGATTTTGAAAAGACTGCTTCAGGATGATGTTATTGCAAAAGCTCGAATTATCAGAGAAGAGGTGTGTGAGGTTGCCTTTTTCTTCCCCCCCCCCCCTCCCCCACTTTCCTTCACCCCTTCCCCCCCTCTCTTTCTTCTCATGATTTCTGTTTTCCCTTTTTTTTTCTTTTCTTTTTGGTCCTCAAACGGTTTCCCTTCCTTGACTCAATTTGTCCACATCAGCAAAATTCAATCCTTGGCTGATGTCTCTTTCTTGTTCTTCTTCTGCATTCTGGCAGGCAGGTTATAATCTTATAGAGTGCTACTGTATCTGAGGAGGCAAAACATTGAGAAATGTGCTTTTGTTTTGCTAGTTTCCTTCTGTAGGAGCAGGTTTGGCACTAGTAAGCTGTGCATTGCTCTCCTTCATTTTTTTTTAATCTCTGTCACAAAAGACTCTCCACCGGCGTATGTTTATTCTTTTTTTTCCTTTTTCGAAGTAAAACAGGTCCTTATGGTTGTATGCTTATTCCACGTTTCGTCCTTGGTGTACTGTTGTCTCAGCCATTACCAGTGGCAATGGGGGTTGATGACGAGGGTTTGAACGTAGGAATTGCGCCAGCGGAGATGCCAGGTCCGGATCGGGAACTTCTGGGAGAGGACAATCTTGCTGATCCACTCGACAAAGAGATTCATTCCTTTGAAGTGGACCCTGATCAGGTTAGTAGTGTGTTTGTCCTTAGTGGAGGGCCTCTCTTTTTTTTCCAAACCTGCTGCTTGATCGCACAATTAAACATAGTTAGTTTTTGGTTATTATTAGTACTTATTACCAGTTTTTGGTTATTACCACCATCATTATTATTGATCAGGTTAGTAGTGTGTTTGTCCGTAGATGGAGAAGCTCTCTTATTTTTCCAAACTTCCTGCTTGATCGAATGATTAAACACTGTCAGTGTTTGGTTATCAGTACACTTTACGACCATCGTTATTATTTCTTCTAAGTTCTGCTTTCGTGGAAGTAGAAGAAAATTGAAGACTGGCAAATGAAATGGGAGAAATGAAAACAAAACCAATTCTAACTTCCTAAGTGAAAAAACAGCAAATCAATCGAGGTAAGTAGATAAAACGAAAGTGGAAATGAACTATAGATAAAACAAAAGTGGAAATGAACTATAGATAAAGCAAAAGTGGAAATGAGTTGTGACAAATTGACGAGGTATAAAGCAAGTGAATGAGACAAAAGTGCAAACACACACATGCACACACACACACACACACACACACACACACACACACACACACACACACACACACACACACACACACACACACAATCAGTTTTTGGTATGTTTGTTTTTCTGCCTCCCCCCTATTCTTTTCTAAGTATTTTTGTATCCCCAACTGAGCACCTTTAAGTAGTGCCAAACAGTCGGTGGTTCCTCGTTTGGAGTGCCTACTGCACTCTTATGGGGGCCGCTCAGTTGGGGATGTCTGTGTTGCCTGTAGGTGATGACGGATGCTCGTCTGCTCTTCGAGCCTTGTTATATTCACGGATAGTTGTTTCTATAAAGTGGTCGAGTTCATTAAGGTATATATTTGATAGTAGGGGACTAAGGCCGAAGGGCCGCCGCCTGGCGGCGCCTATGGTCGCCTCTTCAATCTCTCCGTGTGGCATATGAAAAAAAGCTTGTAGTCCAGAGCGGATTAGTTTGAGAATCCGTTTATCTCGGATTGTTCGCCGGATGATCTTATACAGAGTTCCATGATTTACGGCTCCAGGGCCTTCGGCCTCCAGGGATCCTTCAATCTCCCTGGCTCAGTGGGTGGTGGGAACCAACAGTCTGTGGGGTTCACCTGTGATGTGAGTAGGTGATGTGCTGCTTTGCTTCGTGTTGGATGTGTGGACGGCCTCGTCTGCGCTCCGCCACTGCCTTGCTGCCCGTCCCGCTTGCCTCGCAGGTAGTTCTTGGCAAGCTGCTGTCTTCGCTGTGTGGTGTGGCCGAGTTGTGGTGTTGTCTTGCGCTTCGCTGCTCCGCTGCCTCGCCGCCCTTCCACGGGTCGTGCCTTCCGTGTCCTTTGCTTGCGCGCCGTGTAGTTCGGTTGCCGTGTTGGTGTTTCCTTGTGCTTCACAGCATGGTTGCTCTGCTGCGTGTCCGCTCGCCCTGTCGTCCCTTGCAGTGTGGTTGTCTTGGTGGTGTTGCCTGGTGCTTCACTGCTTGGTTGCTGTGCTGCAAGTCCTGCGTGCCATGTTTTTCCTTGCAGTCGTCTTTGGCGTTGTGCAGCAGTGTTGCCTCTACTGCGTTGCCTGGTGCTTCGCAGGGTTGCTGCCCGCTGCTATGTTCCACTTGGGGACAGTCTGCCTTCAGGAAGGGTCAAAGGGTGCATGACCCAAACCATCAATACGGGCATTCCGCAGATTGTCGAGGGTTCAGCCTCCTGATGAGTCGGTGCAACTCCGACGAAACAATCTTTCATCACCAGCTTTTTTATTTTTTTATTTTTTTTGGTCCTTTGATTGTCTTGGGACTTGTGTTTTTTTTGGTATGTCTGTTGGGTGTGTTTGTATGGCGTTTGTCCTTCTGCCTCCCCCGTGCCCTCCAGCTTCAGTCCTTCGTTGTCCTCTGTGCTTATGTATTGTCTGCCCTCCCACCTCCCCCTTACCCTCCAACCTATATGTTCCTCATACTTTTCATTCACACTGTATGGCAACCGCTCCATTTACACGGCTACGACACACTCTAAAGCGCCTCGGCTCCAGTGGTACCGCATAACTCGTTCCATTGTTGACAGACTTCAGCATCCCTGCTAGGATTTCGTAGTGTGCCGGCCATTATACCGGAGCTTGACCATCCACAGTTAAAGCATGGTATGGCGTGCGTATGAGCACACACCCAAAACACACACACACACACACACACACACACACACACACACACACACACACACATGACCATAATTTCCGACTATCTCGATTGGGAATGAAAAAAGCGTGCTGTGCTGGTGACTGGCTTACAGCACACCGTGAAGAGGGCGTGCAACCTGTGCCGCTGGCCAGGTGGTGGAAATATCCAGGAGGCACGCAGTGTTGGTCCATTACCTCCATCAGCAGGATGTTGCAGCAATTTTTCTCTCTTTTTTGCTGCTATACACATGCACACATGCATACGCATGCACATACACAATGTCACATACGCACAAGGTCAGATCGGCAACATGTGAACCACCAGTCTCCCGCAGCCCATTTTGTCAAACCAGAAAGTTTTCCATACTGTAGGTGTTGAACCAGCTGCAGCGGGCTGATACATCGAAAGATTCGAAAGCAAGCCACTGTTTACATCCGCGCAAAGTTTGGTAGAAGGGTGCCGACACTGGTGGTTATAAAGGCGCAATAATGTTGGCCATCGCAGACAGCCCACTCTAGAACCATGATAAGAGTAGCAATCATTTTTTTTGTTTCTTGAAGTAGGTAAAGGCACACATCAAGTAGGATTACCAAAACCGATTCGCGCTCACCTCTTTTCTCCCTCGTGCTCAGCACTACCGCCAACACCAACTGTTTTTGACCTTGTGTACCTATCCTCCGTGGGGTTCCCTTTTCCCCGTTTTCGCACAGTTTTCGTAGAAAAGCTGAAACTGACATGTTTTTTTTTTTTTCGCCATCCATTTTTCTATACGCCATCCGTTTCCGCATATTAGTCACCAGGCATCCGGGTTGATGGCTGCAATGATTCAGTTAATTGCGGGGTGTTAATTGCGGGGTGCGTATCAAGTGAACATGCTGTTCGGATACTTTGGCAAACTGGTGAAGTCCAAAAGAAGCCCACTGAGGTTGGCGAGAGGCACAAAATGCCCGGTGAGTGGGTACGGGGTCCCTATCATGGACTCGGCAGTGCAGAGGGACTATGCGTTATGAATTATGTCTGGGCTATTTTTTTCTCTTGCCTATGGAATCTGGCTGTTTCCATGCGTATCGCTTGGGGAAAAAAAGTGTTCATTGAACTTCATTCTGATGATGAGATTCTGATGATTAGATTCTGATGATGAGAGTCCTTGGCTGGGATTTTGCTGCCGCTGCTACGTGTGGAACTCGTGTCGTTGCTAAGGCTGGGACATGCCTTTTGGCTTGTGTTACAAGTGGTTGTGCATGCTGACTTCTTTTTCTGTTTTTTATTTTATTTTATTTCATTTTATTTTATTATTTTATTATTTTTATTTTTCAGCTGAGTCCCTCAGTGCATGAGATGATGTTGGAACGTCTCAGATTGTTGCATTGAAATGATGGGGCTACACGTTACAGGTTGAGCACGTCAAACAAAGGTGCCTTCCCAACGAGCTCAATTTCCCAATGCTGGAGGAGTACGACTTCAAAAATGACACTGTGAGTTTCTTCATCTTTTGAATCATCTCCGTGGTTCTCCAATGTCTCGTCCTGCTGCTGGTCCCCTCTCCCCCTCTCCCCCTCTCCCCCCCCCCTTCCCCCCTCTCTCCCCCCCCTCCCCCCCCCCCCCTTATCTGTCCTTCTCAACCCTGTATATACCCGAGTGATTACTTTTTTTCTTTTTTTTTCTTTTTTTGAAAGGGTGACGACATTGAGATATCATCATTGAACTGACCGGCCCCGGATAATTCAGAGTGATTTTATTGTGGTCATCTGATTGTATCTGGATTCGAACTTGGGTCTCTATTTCAACAGTTTGTGGGTGTACCAACTGAGCTAGGGCCGTTGGTACCCCAGTGATGACTAGTCTCTGTCATTTTTCAAATTATTGAACGTCGTATCAAATTCTGTAATAAGTTCTTAAACAACTGGATGGTGACGACTTGCGTCCCTACAGACAACCCAAAACAGATTGATCGCAGGGGAAGAAGAACACCAGAGCACCCTGCTTAGTTGATGACTCAGCTGATGAGGTGGATGGTGCAGGCAATGGAATGGGAGTTCATTTTGCACTTGTGAACATTGTTGATGGTGGTCACCGGCCAAAAACAGGAAAAAAAAAAGGACTGACACACAATGATTTGTGTCAATGAAACAAAGTCATTTGCTCGTGCGTAGAATTTTACAAGTAAAGCAAGTGTGGCTGCACATGCATGCATGCAAATATCAATGAGATATTCGGGGTCCACATAAGTATCCATCTACAGATCTCATGCTCTTTAACTCTCTCTCTCTCTCTCTCTCTCTCTCTCTCTCTCTCTCTCTCTCTCTCTCTCTCTCTCTCTCTCTCTCCTCCACACACACACACACACATGTGCGTGCGTGCACGCGAATGTAGACCTAGTTCTCCAGTAAGCAACCAATTGCTGACGGATGCAGAAGGCAGGAAAATGATGCCACCTAGCCCACTCCCAAATGAAAAAGATCAGACTTCTATTTTCATTCTCTTTTTTTCCCCCCTCAGAACAGCAAACGTTTTTAAAGAAGGCACCAATGTTACAGCTATGGCAAAAAGACTTCCAATACAGAAAGAAAAACTGAACCTCCTTCCCTCCCCCAAAATCTCTCTCTCTCTCTCTCTCTCTCTCTCTCTCTCTCTCTCTCTCTCTCTCTCTCTCTCTCTCTCTCTCCGGGGGGATTGAATCTCTCTTTTGTCTTTTCTCTTGTCAATGGACGTAACTATTCTTGATGCAAGGGGTTGAATCTTTTGCTTTTTTTTTGAAGGCTTCGTTAAATGGATATCGCATATTCAGTTAAAATGACCAGCTGGTGAGACTGACTCTCCCACGGCTATCTCGCAACAGTGAAGGCAAGTGAGAACACCTGAAGCGATGTTTTTGAATGACGTCTATTGGCTGGAAAACCTGGAAAAGCTGTTTTGAGGAAGATTGTGAAATCTTTGAAATGCGGTAAAACTCTGATGATGTGTGTAGCATGTCGATGGATTAATTAAATTCGTACTTGATCATGGCCATGAGTAAAGCTCAGTAAACAGTAGCGGAAAGTCAACCAATGAAACTTACAAAGTTATGACCACTTGTTATTCACTGAGTTTAATCAGTCCACTCACTGATGTTACTCAATACGTTCACCATCTTGACGAGTGGAAGAAGGCTTGACTGAGAGGATTGGTTGCACGGTGGACAAACATCGTGACTTGATGAAAATCATTCCGATACGATCATCAATTCTGCGGTTGATTACGACACAGAGCCAATCATCATTTGGTGTTGGCATCACCAATGACGGCACGCGCGAGATATGAGAGAGGAGAGATGCAACCGGTCTGGCAACTTTTTTTTTTTTTTTTTTTTCCCCAACACAGGCCCAGTGCCCAAGGCTTATATTTCCAATAAGAATCTTGAGGCCGGGGTCCTCACAGTCTACCCGGGAAAGGAACAGGCTGGGAGCATTACCCAGTTTCGCTTACGGGGCATTGCCCCGCAGGGGACCAACCCCCTCGACTCATTTGGAGGACAGTCACTCTGTCACAGTTATCCAGCTTCCTTGCCTTGAGGTTAGGATCTGCAATCCAACATCTGCCCCTAAAGAAGGGGGTGGAACTCTTCAGTTCCCTATAATCTATTTGGCACTCCCTCCAACCCCACCTGTCACCGGTCTGGCAACATCCCCACCAGTTGAATTGAGATTGGAATTGAAAAAAAAAAGAAAAAGTGATAAGATAGCAGTTGAGTGATGGGAGGAGCTCCAGACTTGAAGAGACAACAAACAGCATAACAGCACACAAAAGGGGAAAAAAAAAGGTACATGATAGAGAAGGGGCGCTCAAAAGGATGTAGTAGTCATTATCTCGTTGCCTTTTTTCCTCTCTTTCCCTTTCGTCTTTCAATGTTGAGAATCATCCAGCGCAGGACTTGGAGTGGAGACAGGCATGCCTCCATGAAGGGAAGGCCATGGCCCGAAGATTACTACCCACTGGGATCTATATCTGCCCTGGCCCTCTTGCCATGCCTCCCTCCCTCATTCTCCCGTTCTCTTGCTATTCTCCCCTCTCTCCATCCTGTCTCTCGTTCTAGGAGGTGCTTCCGGTTGTCAACAATTGTCAAATGCCCTCCCTCATGCTCTCTCTCTCTCTCTCTCTCTCTCTCTCTCATTCGTCCCTGCCCGCCCGCCTTTCCCCCCTTCTTCCTTCTCCATTGCCTCCTTTCAGACTGTTCTATCCCATCTTTCAACTCGTGCCCTCCATCCCCACTCACGATCTTCCCCCTCACCAATCCACTTGTCCTCATCCTCTTCTCTTCGTGCCGTGTGCCTATCGCCTCTCTCTTCTTGTCTGTTTTTTGTCTCCTCCGTTGGGATCCTCGTTGAGTGCCTGCTCCCCTAACACTCGATGTGGCCCCTGCTGATCACGCATATTCTTTCCTCTCTTCCACGGTCTGTAGCTCTTTCTCTCTTCATTGCTCTCTCTCAATCACCTGCACATCGACGTTTGCCCTATCCCTCTCGTGATTCCAGGCCCTTCGTCATTATCGTGCTCTCTCCTTTTGCTTACCTGTTCCCCTCCATCCGCACTTAGCCCCTCTTCCCACCTTGCAATCTCTTCTTCCCCACCTTGTCCGGATACCCATACACATTCCTTACCCTGTTGTGCGGTCGTCCTTTCCCCTGGGCTTGTATCCTCACCCTGATCGACTGGCATTCAGACCTTCTCCTCCTGTCGATCCCATGTCCTAATCGCCCCTCATCCCCTTTCTCACGAATTGCGTCCCTGAACTACATTCTCCTCCCATGTACCTTAGGACCCTCCTCGACGTCTTCCTTCTCCACAACCTCCGTAATGCTGGCAAACTTGCCCAGCATGCTTCACCCTATCCGAGTGACTCTGCTCCTGCTTCCTCTGTTGTCGCAATCCCATCCTGACGGCAACCAAATTCAAAGCATCTTATCCTCCTGATCCCACATCCTCAACTTCCCTCTTCATCCTTCTCCTGCTACTCCAGCCTCTCAAGATTTCAATGGCAACCTTCTCCTGCCTGCCTGACCAGGCACTTGACCTCCGCCTAGTGTTCCTTCTCCCCCTTCCTCTCTGCGTTCACGGCATGATCTGCACCTACTCCTTAGTGGCCGTTCACAAATCCTGTCCCACCTATACATGGCACCCCCACAGAAAATGGAGTCACAGCCCTAAACGTGGAGGGAAGGAGGGATTGTGTGTGTGTGTGTGTGTGTGTGTGTGTGTGTGTGTGAGAGAGAGAGAGAGAGAGAGAGAGAGAGAGAGAGAGAGAGCACCTCGTTCATGTGGCAAAACCCACCTGTTTTGAACGGAACTCGCCACCGCTTCAACACCACTGAGAGAGGGAGGGAGGGAGGGAGGGAGGGAGGGAGGGAGGGGGGGTGGACTTTATCACACCACACAAACTCACCTAGTCCCTTTCACGGCCGAGTGAATGGCTCTCCCCCTGACCAGGCACTTTACCTCCGCCTAGTGTTGCTTCTCTCACTGCCTTTCTGCATTCACGGCATGATCTCCACCTACTCCTTAGCGGCCGTGCACAAATCCTGTCCCACCTGCACATGGCATCCCCACAAAAAAATAGAATCTCGCCCCGAAACGTGGAGGGAAGGAGGGATGTAGGGGGAGAGAGAGAGAGAGAGAGAGAGAGAGAGAGAGAGAGAGAGAGAGAGAGAGAGAGAGAGAGAGAGATCACAATACAGTACTGCCATAGTCTGGTTACAGCTGTCTTCATGCGATCAACACACGTGTGATGCAGTTAAGTGGAGTTCTTCACTACAGTTAGACCTGGTCTTCTTTCTGGTAACTGTATTCCCAAACTCCTTGGAATAATCTTGAAAATATTTAAATATTGTATTTGCAATCTTGACTGCGAGTGACATTCTCACATTACAATGTGCAGCCTGTCTGGGACACATGAGATGTGTAACTTGTTGGTCCCGAAGTTCCCAAAGAACCTAACCCCCATATCCTGTTTAGAACTTTAGGTGGCATATTTGACGTATCGTTCTCCTAAGACCTGAACCCTGGAATTTGGCATTTGAAGGGGACTGCATCCAACAGTCAATAATGGCATGCGTGGGAGCTCAGTTATCATACAACACAGGAGATGAGGAAACGTTGCACAATCACACCTCTTCTCTTAAACCACCACTACCTTTCAGGGAAATGCATGGGAAAGGTAGTGGTGGTTTATTTTTTATTTTTTATTTTTTTGCCATAAAGTTGGAGAACCAAGTACAACATTTGCAATCGGAACTAGCTTGTGCGGAAAGGAATTGTTGCACTAGGGGAAAGCTAGGACATGGGATAATGTGCACAAGTCTACCGCTCATCTTGTATGTTTTCTTTTCAGTATATGGTAGAATTGCGGCTGATGGTGCACAGCAGGCCAATTCATTGTTTGCGATGTGTTTGAACTACCGTCTTGACCCGAATAGAACACCGGGTCATTCCAGCTGTATTTGGGTCACATGTCTCTGTCTAGAGACAGTGATCTAGCTACAGTGATAATGACCGGGCATTCTATTTGGGTGAAGACAGACGGTGCCTTGTTTGCATGGAAGGGAATTGTGCATGAGGGGGCGGTCAGTTGTCATGCGGCATAGGGACGGGGAAAAGCTGCGAGTCACACTGGGATCGGCCACGCTCTGTTAACAAGCTTTAAGAAGAATCAAAGTCAACAACAAAAAGTTTTGCAGATTTCAGAATCGCTGTCAAAAGCGCATCGGACAAGCTTGTTGCTTGCAGTTTGAACTGTGGAGATTGCTTGTGCTGCAGATTTGCTGCAAACAGATGTCAGTGTGCATGCAGTAACATTCTACTGCCTATGGCAGATATGGTGTGGAAACCGGTGCGGGTGTGAGTCCCAATGACGCCACGCTGTCATGAAAACATGCTCATCTGTCTTTGTGAGCGGCGGGGAGGAGAATGGGAGGGTGAGATGGAGAGAGAAAAGTGCAGCAAGGTCATGGCAGGGATTAGGTGCGTTCATGAGAACCAACTCCCGTGCCTTGTTTGCCTGCCATGTCCCCCCAGATTAATCCTGATTTGGATATGGAGATCAAACCAATGACGACTGTGCGCCCATATCAGGAGAAAAGCCTCTGCAAGATGTTTGGGAATGGTAAGCGTGGCCGCCCTCTTCCGCTGATCACAACGTGAAAACGATAAGGGAAATGTAATAATTTTATAGAAAGCGATTGGCATTGTGATTCCGATTTCGATATCGATAAGGAGACCAAAGCAATGACATCCATGGAGCCACATCAAGGCAGAGAACCCTGCATGATGATTGAGGATGGCAGCCATGGTATCCTCTTCTTGTGGCTGAATGGTGCACACGTATGTAGCTGTTGATAAATAGGTGATGAGTTCGAATACTGTGGGCTGCAAGACTATTAGGGGGAACTTGGTTTAGGGAAAAAGGAATGGTAGAAAGAGAGAACAGGGATTGTCAAAGGAATCCTGATCTGAATGTACAGTGCTGATGCAATGCCTCCGCAAGATGTGTGCAAATGGTAGGCACAGCTGACCCTTTTTGCAGGGCATATAAATGAGGTCGGGTAAAAAGGATAGCTAGCCCTGTCGATGAAAATTTATGAATTGAAGAGGTAAAGAGGGGATTTGATAGGATATGACTGCACTGCGGCATTTCTGTGCAACACACGCGGAATTGGAGCTGATGATCTGAGATGAAAACGACGGTTTGGTAGAGGGAGGGAGCGGGGTCGCGGTGGTCTGCAAAAATGTTGTGTAGAATTGCAATACAGACTACTTTTGGCTGAGGGTCACATCAGGATTCCTCATCGAATAGAAGATAAAAAAGAAGACAACAGAATCAGACTAAGGTATCCCCCTTCAAAGTTTAAAGTTTAAACCCCTTTAGCCCGTGAAAACCAGTTTATACCCGTCTTCCCCTGCTTGACAGCCAACACTCGAAAAAAGAAAGGAGCCTTGGGCTCCTCTGGCCATGCACAGAAAACCTCTACCCAAAAAAGAAAGGAAAAAAGCAGAGGGCTGATTTTTGCCTGCACGGGGTGACCCCGTGCAGGTGAGCCCCAGGTGACATGCCCAGGTTGCGCAGCCGGGCTGCCGGGCGATCCAAGTGGCCTAGCTTTTAAAGGCTGAAGTGCTTCCGGTGGAATCCCAGAGATGGGGTAACATGGGACTGAAATATTGCGTCCTGGAAAGCTTTAGAGTCTTGACCGTCTTTTTTTTTCGGCTTTCCATGTGTGTGTGGCACAGAGAGAGAGAGAGAGAGAGAGATGGCTATGTATAAGTAAAAATAACCGGCATTGAGGCCCCTTTCACAAACCCGGGAATTCAGTGTGTACACTAAAGGTTTCATTTTGTTTGGTGTACATGCCAGTAGACGTCTGACCACATCAAGTTTTATCTTTGTTGATTGTATATTTTTACCAGTGATGACATAAAACACCGCTGGCACCCTATTCCTTCTCTATTGGCTGCGAACACACTGAGAGATGCTGAGGTACTGTTGACTGTACATGAGAACTGCAGTGATCCTTAGCAGCTGGAATTGAATGTTGTCGTTGATGATCTGTCCTGTCTTGTGCGCGCAGGCAGAGCACGGTCAGGTATCATTGTGCTTCCTTGTGGTGCTGGAAAGTCTCTTGTGGGCGTGTCGGCAGCAGCCCGAGTTAAGAAAAGCTGCCTTTGTCTGGCCACAAACTCTGTGTCAGTTGATCAGTGGAGGCTGCAGTTCAAACTGTGGTCAACGATCAAAGATGAGCAGATCATTCGTTTCACATCTGAAAGCAAGGAAAAACTCCCCTCTGGGCCTGTGGTAGTGGTGACCACCTTCAACATGATTGCATTTGGAGGTCATCGATCTGAAGACTCGGAGAAGATCATTGAGGAGATTCGCCAGCGTGAATGGGGCTTGCTACTGATGGACGAGGTCAGTAAAGACTTGAACGTGATTGTTGACTCTCCCAAGTCCTAATCAAACGTGATGTAATTGTCAGAGGTCGACTGTGCCAGCTATACCCCGGTGGCCGGACATTCTGCTCCTGGTGTCGAATATCACAGTGCACACTACCTGCCCTATGTATTCAGAGTTTGAATTGTGCAAGTCAGTTCATCAACCGTATAACTGTACCACTGCAGATGTGCATGCTGCTGTGGTGTTGGAGAACACATAGGGTGGTGCTATGTATGATGTCAGAATTTCCACAGCCCTCCGGAAATGCTGTAAACAAGCACCCTGACTGAATTCGACTGTTGTGCTGCCTTTATTAGTCTGACTTCATCTGCTCTGTGTGTGTGTGTGTGTGTGTGTGTGTGTGTGTGTGTGTGTGTGTGTGTGTG
>BFEA01000033.1:4207040-4217526 GCA_003427395.1 Chara braunii
AAAAAAAAAAAAAAAAAAAAAAAAGAACCTAGACCGGTCAGAACCAGGCTGGAATGGGGATGGTTGTGTGTCGTAACTTTCTGTTTTGCAGAGGACAGGCAGGTGGTTTTGGTTTTGAATGGCTGCCACCTTGCGTGCCTTCCCTCTGAATTGTCTGCCATTATCATCTTGGCCAGCGCTGCCACCATCGGCCATGGAGTTTGCCCTTCCAAGAACTGTTGAGATGAAGTGTCCCCCACAGAGCTCCTTGGCTGCCATCTCTCTCTCTCTCTCTCTCTCTCTCTCTCTCTCTCTCTCTCTCTCTCTCTCTCTCTCTCTCTCTCTCTCTCTTTTGCGCGCCCCACCCCACCCCCTCCCGGTCGGAACGCACGTATTGCTCTCTCAATTCCTCTCCCTCGGTTTTGCTACGTTGGGTAGCACCACATTGACTCTCCCGGGTACCTTCCTCTGTCTTGTGGACAAGTACAGGCTGCTATACGGGATAGCGCCACAGTCACTCTCCCGAGTACCTTTCTCTGTCTTGTGGACAAGTACAGCCTGCTACGCGTGAGAGTGCCACAGTCACTCTCTCGACTACCTTCCTCCGTCTTGTGGACAAGTACAGGCTGCTACTCGGGAGAGCCCCACAGTCACTGTCCCGACCACCCTCCTCTGTCTTCTGGACAAGTAGAGTCTGCTACGCAGGAGAGCGCCACAGTCACTCTCCCGAGTACCTTCCTCTGTCTTGTGGGCAAGTACAGGCATAACACCTGGTGATAGGAAACAGAATGGCTGCCAACACGCCAGCCAGGGTAAGAGCAGGACACCTGATGGTTTTGTCGGCATTCAGATTTGTGCGATGTTTCGACTGCTTGTTCGCCAGCGTAACAGCTGGGCACATGGTAGTCGTTGATGATCTCATAAAGAAGGTGGGTGCTGGCCAGGATCATGTCTCATCCAATGGTTATCAGCACGTCAGCTAGGTTAACCAGCAGCACACAAGTGGAAAAGCGGGGTTCATAAATAGGTTCAGAAAGCAACACTGGAAGTCGAATGACCTTAAACGGCTTGTCATCTAGGGTAGCAGCGGGACACACGATGGTCGTTGATGATAGTCATATCTAAAAAAAAAGGCTGATGCTGGACAGGATCACATCTTCATCAAACCGAAGAAGGGCTGATTGGGTCAGTCAAGGGATAGATGGCTCCAATTGAGTGGGCAACAGAGTAGAATAGGAGGGAGGAGGAAGGGCAGCGAGGAGGGGCCTCTCTCTGCAAGGACTCGAGGAGATTTGGACCTGCGCAGGGAGGAGCGTAGAGGGAATTCGAACCTGTGAAGGGAGGGGCCTGTCTCGCCATAGGGTGTGGAAGGAGGAGGACGGGCAGGGAGGGGCCTCTCTTGTCAGGGGGGTAGAGGGAGGAGGGAGGACAGGACACTTCATGTCAGCACTGCTCTTAGGACGGCAGAATCCATGGAGGACAGCTGCAGCTCTTGCCACGATGGCGTTGATGGCATGGTCGAAGGAAAGAGAAAACGGTGTTGTCCGCACCTTGCGGACGTGAATGACTGTGCTGACTCAGAAATACCCTGCGGACTTGGACTTACCCTACTCATTTTGTTTTATTTTTTAATTTTATTTTTAAAGTTTTTTTTCCTTCCATCTCAAAAAAAAGAGAGTCCGGTCCGTAATGTCCGGGATGTCGGGATCATGTCTGGTTATCTGGACATCCGGATCAATCCGGGCAGAGGTCCGGCTGGACGTCCGGGTCAGTCCAGCATTCGGGCCCATCACAGCGATGGAAAAAACCCTTGGGAAAACTGTAAGGAAAAAATATGCCTTAGGGTTTCGAGCTATATGCCACATTCCTCCTCATCCTCCTCCAAGCATCCCGCACATTTGGTCTTCTTCCACGTCATTCTGTGATGACAGTTGTTTAAGCTTTAAACTTTAAAGGTAGAAAAATTCCCCCGCTCCTGGACAAGGATGATGCAATAAGTCGTGCTTCCCGTGTCCTTTGTTGCCTATCGATTTGTTATGTCTCGTCTTGCACTACAGGTTTTGGCAGCGGGAGAAGAAGAAGCCGGGCTTGAGAAGCTGGCTGAGGACGAAGACGACATTAACCGATATAAGACAATGGCGTACCGAACAAATAAATCTATGGCCAACATGTCTGGTGCAGATGGCATGATGTACATGGAGTACAGGTACGAAATAAACTTCTCGCTTTGTCTCGACTACCTGTCAAGGCTGTCATCTCATCCGTGGTGAGTAATATCCTCACCCAGGGTGACCTATAGCTTAACACCCATTCATTTAGTTCCAATGACCTGAGTTCAAATCCAGATGGTACACCCATGAACTGTTGAAAATGAAAAAAACAGTTTTAAGTTCGCCGATCCTGGGCAATAATAAACGAGCATATCTCAGTTGGTACACCCATGAACTGTTGAAATACATACCCAAGTCCAAATCCAGATGAATGAATGAAATCTTTCTGAATTACATGGGCCCAGCCAGTTAAATGATAATATCTCAAGGCGATCGCCTTTTTTTTCCTTCTTAAAGAAGAAAAGAAGAGGGGGAAAAAAAACAACAACAACATTTGTTTGGTCAAGAGTCCAGCAAAAGGAAGAACAAAAGCCAAAAAACAAAAACCTGTCAGCAAGAAATCTTGGAGCTAAAAAAAATAAAAAAAAAAATAATAAAAAAAAAAAAATCTTGGAGCAACCGTCTTCCCGGAACATAACACACCCGGATAATGAGACTGTATGCAAGCTAAAAAAAAAAAAAAAAAAAAAAAAAAAAAAAAGACTATGCAAGCTATCTTTTTTTTTGCTGTGCTTTTCCAAAGGGGTTTCATAAGACAAAGTTACCTTCAATTGAAGGCCAAATAACTCGTGCAAGGAATATGAGTGGGAACGATACAGAAAACCAAGTTGCAAATCACACAGATGTCCAAGTAATAGTGTACAAGCAGAGTGCACAAATGCGCCGAGATTCCATCCAAATAAGAGCAATACAATGAAGTAATGAGCCAATGTTCAAGCCCTCAGGCCACACCAACACAGTATCCAAAGTCGCTCCTCTCCGTCTGGCACCCAGCGCCCAGCCTACACTACTCGACTATCCTACGTACGTCAGCATTTTCGCAACAGGCTCACTTCGACTCTCGAAGACCAATGTACATGACGTCAACACTATAGCCGACCTCTCTTATGTACCAGGTACGTATCTCGTCTCCCCTCATCAGACCCTGTCCACCCACACTCACCTCCTTCCTGAAGAACACCGATCGCCCTCTTACACCCTAGCGCCCTGCAGCCCGCACCGCTGCCCAGCAGTTATGTAATTTTTGTTTAACTGGTTGTAACTTGTCAGTGAAAAGTTGAAAACCAGTTATGTAGTTTTTTGGTGTTGAACCAGTAGTACGTCCCCCAGTGTTGGGAAAATAGTAAAATACTAAAATAGGGAAAACTGGCACTTTTCCCAAACTCGAAAAAGTCGGGGGCGTAAACTTTTGGTGTTAAAAGTTTAAACCAGTTAAAATAACTCTTTGAAGTTTTTGGTGTTTTCACTGTAATCAGTGTAATCACTGTAATCACCACTGGAGGGGACTTCTTTAAAAGTTCTTTTCCTTTTTGTGTCTTTGGTCTCTTTTTGTGTCCTTGAGGGCGTTGTTGGTGTTGATCTCTGGTAGTATGCCCCAGGCCTGTGTTGTTGCCCCGAACCAGCGGAAGTGGATCGGTTGCAAAAAGCATGTAAATGAACTCTTGCGATGGAAATCTTCTCCAGTCTATTGCTGAGTGTGATTTTTTATTCAAAACCAGACCGGGTGTAGGAGGTATCATGAATGCTGAGCCTGATGTTTATTCAAATCCGGAGAGCTGATGCACAGTATATGTGAAACACAAATGTCAGCGATGGAGCCCATATATGACCTATGACCTAAGCAGCATGCATCCCTGTTTATTATTTATGAGGCGCATCGTGGCCGCTGTAAGATTCATAACTGTCGCTTTATGAATCTGAACCGTCTCCGTAAGTGATTGAGTTTTTTTTTGAGGAAAATATTAAGCAAATCTTGAATCTCTCAACATGGTTAAAAAATCTCAGAAGGAAAGAGGTCATCGCCATCCCTTACCTCAAAGCTTTCAGTTAAAGAAGAGAGAAGAAAGAAAAACAAGACTTCACTTATTTGAAAGTGAGATCTGAATCGTCGGTACGATTCATGTTGTATCTGATAGTCTGTTCTTTAAATCACCAGTATGTTTCCCGTCCATTTTTCTCCGATGCGACCTGCTTGTGGCCGGAAGTTTAAGGGGGGGTTGGCCTACGGGAACAAAACGGGTGGCGGTGCCAGCCAAAAGAGAGGCCCGCGTGATTCGTCTTTGTCTTGGCACGCAGTGCATTTCGAGGCCCGGCTAGGGAAGCTAGTGGCTGCAAACTGTTACGATCTGCAACTATTGATAGTCGAAAACTTTGTCTTCTGAAAACAGAATGCCGTATTATCCTCAATGTTAACATTGTGTGTGTGCGTGTGCGTGTGTGTGTGTGTGTGTGTGTGTGTGTGTGTGTGTGTTTTCGATGATATGTTTGGCAGCACTGGGCGTGGTGGTCCGATGAAGGGAAGTTTCGCACGGGGAATGGGCCCGAAGAAAGACCCAAACCGGCAGCGGCATTCACTTTTCAAGAAGAGGTTCACCGCCAAATAATGACCGTGGATGACGGCTCTCTTTCTTCTTGGCTCTGTTCGGTCACTGTGTCAGTGCGATATCACGACACAAGGATGTGTCCATAGGTAGATCTCAGAGAGAGAGAGAGAGAGAGAGAGAGTTCTTTCGATCCATTTTGACGAGTTTACGAGTGTTCGTTGCTGTCTTTGTTTTTTTTGTTTTCTTTGAAGTTTGTTGATCCATTGGTTCTGTACAGTATAAGCACGTGAATTGAGAATTCCTCGACTCAACTGTTACTTTCTCCAGCATTGTGGAGAGACTGTTCCTTCTGTGAAACTTCGGAAGTCAAGGTGTTGTTTCACTTCTTGCAGTTTGCCCTTGACCGTACTATTCCAAATGCTTCCATGTCCCTGTCCCTCGCACCATCCCCATTTGTTGACTTTGTTGATCCTCGACTTCTGAGTCTGGCGCAAAAAAATACTAAAAATTCCTTAATCCTCAGTTATGACAAACAACTGAAGACTGAGCAGTGGAAGCAAGCAATTGAAGTAGAGACTGAGCAAATCAATTGGCCAGTTGTTATAACATTGCGGTAATTCTCCTCACTGACAGGTAAGTCGTTATAAACTCGCTGCGAGGCATTCTCCTCGTGTGTGGCCTCGAATGGATTCCAAATATGCTTAGACGTCCCATAACCTTGTGACATCACATTTGTTGACTTAATGATCTTGAGTTCTGGGGGGGGCTACTATGACAAAGAACCATTGTTGCGGCGCACCAGTGCGCAGTGCGGGGCGGGGCAGTGCGCACTGCGCTGTGCGCTGGAATGACAGCGCGCGCACTGTGCGCTGTGCGGTCCGCTGTGGGCGGTGCGCGCGTTGAGGGAGGGGCGCTATGTGCGCGATAAAAAAAAAGAAAAAAAAAGAAAAGGACAGGGCCCGAGAGAGAGAGAGAGAGAGAGAGAGAGAGCAAAGGGTCCCCTTTATGTCAATTCGAGGGCCCCTGCAGGTACCCCGAATGGCTCCTGTAACGCATGTGGAGCCATTGAGGGCCGCTGCTTCAATGAGAAGGATGGCCTCGCCATGCGTGAAAGACATGGGGGGCGGCTGCTTCAATGAGAAGGATGGCCTTGCCATGCGTGAAAGACATGGGGGCAGACCACCAATATATGCTGTGGATTCGAGTTCAGGGCTGAGGGCTGTAGCTCGGCAGTTATGGGTCATCAGTTCAGCTAGACCCTGTTCGTGTCTCCACGTGATTCTCAGGGCCTCCCTCCACCACTCACCAAATGTATATAATGTTAGTAGAATATTCTGCTAAAACATGGAACCATACACCACCATATGCTGTCTTTTGTGCATTTGGTGAGTAGTGGAGCAGGCCCCACTGAACGTATTCGTAAGAAAACGAAAACAAGAAAAGGAGAGAGCCACGTGCATCTTCATCCTAACCCATGACTGCCGACAGGCAGACCTGACCGCCAATCTTCAGCATATATTGGTGGTCGGCTGGCCATAGAAAACGCAAGTTGTGCGGGGCAGGTCGTTATCAGGCGACCACCCCTTCTTGCGAACTTACCCCACCACTGTGTGGGATTTACAGAAGGGAGCAGGAAGAACATCTTTCATACCCCGCCTTAAAAAAAAGATGGATTGAGCCCTATGTTTTAAGTATTTTACTATTTTCAAAACTTTTGGGGGAAGGGGCTGCGGAAATCGAAATTTGGCAGCCCTTACCCAAAAGAAAATGTCGAGCTAGGGGCGCGGCCGGTTTCTGAGCTCGCGCGGTGAGTTTAACATTTTTGCCGAGTTGGGGGCCCTAGGAAATTACGAAACCCCGACTCTCTTTTTTTTTTTTTTTGTGGACCTAATTTTTCCAGTGCACTGCGCTTCGGTGCGCAATTCGTGCGCAAATCCGCGCACCGAGGTGCGCCGCAACTATGCGAAGAACTGAAGACTGAGAAATGAAAGCAGGAAGAGTTGAAGCAGAGGGACCAGACGAGCTAATGATGGGCAATGCGTTGAAAAAATGTGACGTTAAGATTTCTTGTTTTGGCGCTGAAGTAGAAAATCTACGACGACGCCTCATGATGGATCCGAAAAAAAGTGGTATTCAGGTTTCCTGTTTCCCCCCCAACCCCCTTATTATATACAGAAAAGCTATTACAGTTTATCAGCTATGGGTGCCTCTATGCACTCCGACCCCTTGAGAGAATACGGCTGTCTGATTTCGCGTTGTCTCAGCCTGTCTGATTTCGTGCTGTCCTGATTTCACGACAGGTAGTCACAAGCAAACGTTTGTGGGCCAACGTTTTTTTTTGCTGTAATTTATGCGTGTCATCCTTATTTTGCGCAGGTAGGGGCCATGCTCATGCTAATCTTGTCTTCTCTGTATTGTTCCAATTTCAACGGATGTCCCGAAGGACTACGAAATTCCTAACAACAGTAGTTGCCAGAAAACCCTTGAGGTGAAATTTTTTATTAATCATTTAATGAAAGAACATCTGATTCACAGCAGTGGGTTGAACCTTCGAAGCCAAACAGCAAACAAAAACTACTAAAAACCCTTAACCTTCGAAAATTCAAAAATGCGAACGAAATATATGACTAAGGTGCACAACCTCAATAAACTGAAAGCCCAAAAGTGAAGCAGGATAAAAACAACTAAAAGAAGACATGGAGAAAAACCATTGAAATCCCTAACTAGGTAGGGAACAGCGGAACACCCTGAAATGTTCCACGCAAAATTAGGCAAAAACACGGATTGGAAATGCAATACACCCCGCTTGATATGCACTGAAGTGGCCCTAGGGCGCCGAGCCGCTCTGAGGCCACAAAGGCCAAGGGAAGGTAAAAAACCCCAATTTGAAATTGGCTCAGGGCCTGTGCGCCCGACAGTTGACTACGGTCAACTGGCCAGCGGCCAGGAGTCAAAGTCTGCATGCACCCAGTCGAGGCAGCCGGTCAGACACGCACACTTGTTTGTATGCAGACACCGAGACAGCATTCGGACGAAGTGGAAGTCTGCAACTGTACGTGGTGCAGGCCTTCGGTTGTGAGTCGATCTGAGCCGCCGCTGTGGGTGGAGACCTGAGGCCGGAAAGCCGCGTCAAACATTATGTAAGGCCCGACCTCCAGGGAGTCAAAAATGACTCAACATTCAGTCTTGCTATGCTGCCTTGACGCTGGCTTGACGCTAGCTAGACGTTGGCTTGATGCTAGCTAGACGCTGGCTTAAAGCGGGCTGGACCCTGGCATGCCGCTGGCTGTACGCTGGCACTGTGGACGACGATGCGAGACTGCTGCTTGCTCGTTGGCGCCTTAAAGTTTCTGCTTCGGCGGCAGCCTATGCTGACGTGGTGCAGGGCCACAGTGTCTTCAACATTTTTGATGTGGCGCATGCCACTCTGTTGTCATTGCTGATGTGGCATTTGCCACATTGTCGACATTGCTGACTTGGACGTGACAAGGAGGGAGATCAGGATCTGTGGATGATTGAGAGGGAACGGGATACTTACCTGCGGTTGATGCCGGTACTGTGCGCTGGTGATTGTCTCCAACGAACGTCTTCATGAGAGAACTGTGTCACGTGGCACTTCGGTGTGATCAGGATCTGTCAGGCTCGTTACTCGATACTGTTTTGCTGACGCGGAGGCGAGGGGAAGCCCGGAGGAGTGGGAAATGTTGGGCTACTCTCTTTGTCGTCATTGATGGTTACCTATCTCTTCCACCTTCTAATCTGCCTATTATCCCCCTCCACTCTCTTCATCTTCTGGAACGAGACATTGTATCAGAGATCACATTCATGATTATTGGAGACACTGTTCAGAGTTGAGTTACTTTGTATTTCGACATCTGGCGAGTATCTTACAGACTGGGTTCATTACAGAAACACAACACCACAGCAGGAGGCCATCAACCGCAGGAACCCTCTACATCCTTGAAAGCAGTTCATACCACCAAGCCAACCCTGATGGAAAAAAAAACAGAGAAACACAGAAATTCAACCGGCGCATTTGATGGAGCAAAATCGAGGCAGGAGGGAAACTGGCGAATCCTCTGCCTCCAAAATCCATCAAACTCTCTCTCATTTAAACCACCAGTACAGTACCCCCGGTTGCTGCGGTCATTAACACGGTTACCGTAGCCGAATCGGTCTGCCCCTTGGGTACATATTCATTCGACCCGGGGTGTACGAAAAATGCGGTGGGTACTGGTGGCTTATTATAACAGATAATTATCCATCTCTGAGTCAGAGTCGTGCCCACTTTTCTTTCAGGCAGGAAGCAAGCACACCACTTATTGACAGAGACTCGTAGACAGCAAAAGGGACACAGAGCGTCAACACCGTCAACAACGTCAACACCGTCAACACCGCTGTGACCTATCGATACCCAGTTCTGTTGCCCAGAATCACGCTTGGCGCACCGACCAAAAACAAAAACAAAACTAACACGAAGCGTTGAGCACACTACGAGGGTCGTCTGAAGCGACGCACCTTCGAAATACTATTCAGTAACTCCATCTGTTGGTAATCTCGCTTCAACATCAGCCTCCCATCGCGATCCGGCTTATGTGAGGAAGAGCAATACTGTCAGATGAGACTCGATGTACGTTGATGACACAGCAGAAATCTTTATCCAAATGAGCTTCATATCTGAGACTTGTTGCGCTGAGAGCACACTGATCTTGGTGGCAGTTCGTGTGTTCGGGGTTACAATGTGTCTAGGAGGAGAGCTTCCATGACAACAAAAGATAGACGTCTTGATATGCAGCACGCGGCACCCACACCCACACCCACACCCAACACCGACTCCGAAGAGGCACTGGTCACGCCATGCCCACAACCAGTGGACATGGTCCTGGCCATAGGTCGTGAGAATCAGCTGTGTATCCTGGCAGACATCAAACGTAGCTCTCATGCCAGCAGCTTAAAGTTTGTGCTGTGTATCCTGGCACACACACACACACACACACACACACACACACACACACACACATTACCAAAAGAAATAAAAAAGAAAAAATCTTATTTTTGTTCTCTTTTCTTATACTTTTCTTGTTTGATCGAGAGTCGTGTCATGTTTTGAGGATGGAGTGAGTGAGAGTTTGAGAAGCACGTTCACACACACACACACACACACACACACACACACACACACGCACACACACACACACACACGCACACACACACACACACACACACACACACACGCACGCTCACGCACACACACGCACGTGGCCACAAGCGCAGGCAGGAGGCACGGCAGTGAGTAGGCGAAACGAACACTCTCGCTCCAACTGCATACAGGCACGCAGACACGCCGCGCGGACACAACATCAACACCACTGCGAACCCTGGCCAAGCTATGGTGGTCGTGGTGCGCCAATCGATCGTTGAGACATAAACACGCGGGGATACGCAACTGAAGGCAAAGGGTGTGGCAACGTGTCATTCTGCATGCCTTTAGACTCGGAATTCAAGAGACTCGGTACTATTTTTTTGTTGCATCGCGTCATTCTTCTCGCCTTCGGACTCGGAATTCAAGAGACTCAGTACAACTTTTCTTTTCGTTCGCCTGCGGCCATTTTTTTTTTCGTCTCTCTCTCTTTTTTTTTTTTTTTTTTTTTTTCTCTCTCTCTCTCTTTGTCTCTCTCTCTCTCTGTGAGAGAGAGAGAGAGAGAGAGAGAGACTGAGAGACTGAGAGACGGAGAGAGAACAGGTAAGTGTCCATATTTCTTATGACCCCGAAAGCACGTAAAATATGCGATTTTGCGAAAATACGTGGTAGTGTGAGTACGCTCTCAGTTGCTGCACCCATCAACTGTTGAA
>BFEA01000033.1:4218716-4236078 GCA_003427395.1 Chara braunii
AGTGGTGTAGGAAAACAGTCTGCACCCCGGTAAGACCACCGGTCATCCTGTGCGGCCCAGTTTTTCCATGTCAGTTTCCCATTTTCATTCACCTCTCCCATCTTCATACTGGGGTCAAGCCACARCTCTCGGAAGGCGGACACGGCTTGCCTCCTATTGTGCTCATCTCGGGTCGCCGCCAATGCTTTCATGAGTTTTCTACTGGCTTTTGCTAAGTTAGCATGAATGACTTCTACCAGCTCAGCTTTGGCTTGACAAATGCCAAAGGCCGCCTCTTGTCGTTCTGCTGAACATCTTACACGCCATATAACCATGAGGACTGCCATCCTCATGTGTTTAAACAGATTGCTCTGGAAGGATGTCCATGCAGAAGGGATATTCTCACTTTTCCCTAACAAAATGAGAGGAACATCCCAATGGAAGACGACGCCTGTAAGCATGTGCCACATCGCATCCCACCATTGCCATACTCTTTTCGCCAATGGACAGTCTAGAAGGTAGTGCTCGAGATCCGCCCTTCTTGGTTGGGCGCCGGGTCCACAATGAGCACAGATGGGAGATGAGACTCCCGCCTGCTCTAAGTTAGATCTCATTGTTAACCAGTCGGGCGTCGGGAGACAACGATGGGTTATTTGCCATTGAAGGGCTCTGTGGGAGGTTGGCATAATGCGAGCATAGGTAGCCCATGGAATGTGACTCAGGTTTTCCTCAGATATTGGCGAATCTCTCTTCCACCTGTTCTGGACAATCACCGTGGAGGGGTGGAAGGCATGAGCCCTTTTATATCCCTCCTTGACCGAGTATTGCCATACCAGGACGGGGTTGTGGCCCTTCCATTCCCACTCTTGTGGGTCAAAAGGTAGGTCGCCTATAGGGGTGGACATCTCATATGAATAATACCCTATGTCCTCAGATCCCACGACTCAAATTCTTATTAAACCACGAACCGGTGCTGCACAGTCCAGTTCCTGGTTCCTTTTCTGGGAGGCCCACCTGGCCCCCGACATATCAGGCTCATAGGCATGCAGCTTCACCCCTTCGTGTGTGATATGTGACACCCTGAAGATAGTCATGGGAATTGAGTTCGGTGTGTCCCGAATGACCCAGTCAAGGCTGCGCAGCATCGGCCCCTCTTGTAGAGTAGTTACCCAATGGGGTGGGATAGCCATTTGTAGCTGTTGCAATTTGTGTTGGCTTCCTTTGATGTATGTGAGGGTGTTATGTTGCTGCTGCGCCGACTTCCATGTACTCCGCTGGGTGTCCCACAAGTCTCCCAGTGTGTATATTCCATTTCGCACCCATGATAGCCAGTGAGAGTTTGTGGTGAGGGAGAAGGGTCTCCCATTACTGTCGAGGATGAACGGGTTCCCAAATAGTGGTTGACGCCAAATTTCATGCCACCTAAGCGGGGGGGGACTTCTTGGTTGGTCCCATATTTCTCCACAGCTCCAGCATTGTTGGCCAAAGAGGGTCGTTTTTCAAGTCCCATCTTACATTGTTTCGATGCGACCCATCCCTTTTGTGACGTGGTGGATTCGGAATGGACCAGGCGGTGTTGGTGAGCCAGCAGAGGGGATGAACCGGGCGATCAGGGTGGGATAGAGGGGCCAGGTGCGCCAGTTGGATGTGTGCTAGGTGCAGCCATGGCACGTCATTTGCTAGCAGGAGGCGTATGACCACTTTGAACATTAGGGCTCTAATCTCTTCCCCCGGGTCTAAGATGCCCAATCCTCCCACCTTCTTTGGTTGTGTGACATATTTCTATGCAACCCTTTTGATACAGCGCACGTAGGAGCGCAAGTTGTTTTTGTGGGATCTCCCAAAAGACAGTCTTATACCAAATGGTAGACAGTACTGCATTGTTTATTGCTAGAGCTCTTCCTACAAGCGATGTATGCAGGCCATCCCACCTAGCCAGTCGTTGTAAGGCTGTTTGAACCAGGAGTTGGCCGTGATCAGATGGGGGCCCCAGCGCTCTAAGGCGAGCCCCAAGTATTCTTATTGTATCCTCCTTCTGACGCCAATTGACCGGTGGGTCTTGCGGTGGTTGTGTATCCGGCGAGGACAACCACCAACCCTCTGTCTTTGTCCCCCAATTTACCCTCATGTCTGCTGCTACTGCAAGCAGTTGGATTGTATCAGTAAGCACCTGTAGTGAGGAGGAGGAGGGTCGGATGAGGACCGTAAGGTCATCAGCGAATAGTGACGTCACCGGTATGAGGTGGCGGGGAAGTTCTGAGATGTCAATACGTTCTATATCCGGGTTGGAGCGGGTCACTGCTGCTAGGGCTTCCATCACTAGTACAAAGAGGAGAGGGACCACGGGGTCGCCCTGTCTCACCGAAGTTCATTAACCATAATGTTTGTTTCAGCCGATCTATGCATAGTGGACACCCATGCTCTAAAAGAGGTATCGAAGTTCATTTTCTGCAGGCAATCGTCCATGAAGTCCCAGTTTACATGGTCGTAGGCTTTCTCGAAGTCGATGAACAACACAGCTGCATCCTTTTTATGTTGCCTAACGTATTTGATTGTTTCATTTACAAGCAGTACATTGTCTTGGATATTTCTATGTGGCATAAACCCAGCCTGGTCTAAATAGATGAGGTGAGACATATACGGGAGTAGGCGATTGGTCAGCGCTTTTGAGACCATCTTGTATGGCAAAGGAAGAAGCGTGATAGGCCTATAGTTCCTAACATCCGTCTTGTCCCCTTTTTTGTATAGCAGTGTAGTGATCCCTTGACTAATCATCCCTCCAAAGGTCCCGTCCATCTGCACAGCTAGCACATAGTCCACCAGGCTGTCTTGGAAGATTGTCCAATTTTGTAACCAGAATTCTTTAGGAAAGGAGTCGATGCCCGGGGTCTTTTCGTCTTCCATTCCTTTTAGGGCTTCCAACAGCTCATCAGTAGTCAATGGTGCCTCCAGCGATTCTCGTTCGGTCGTCGTGAGCATCGCCGGCAGGCGCTGGAGCATCGTCTGCTTCGCGTGTGCGAGACGATCATCGCCCCATTGGCCTGATTCCGATGTGTATAGCTTTTGGTAATATTGGGCTGCGTAGTCACCTATGGCATATGCATTGGTTGCCGTTGGTAGGGATGGGTCGAAGGGATGGCGAAGCGAGGACACCATTGTTTGTCTAGCCCTGACTCTAGCCTTCCTGAAAAAAGTTTTTGCCATAGTCCCCTCTGTGTCCTGTTTCCGTATGCGTGCCTGCACCCGCCAGGCTTCAGCCTGTTCGTCCACGTAGCTCTGCAGGTGTTCCCTTGCGGTCAGCAGCCTATTGAAGGCCGAATCATCTAAGGGTTCGGATTGCAGTCTGTCGTCCCAGGCTTCCAATTCTTTCAACAGGCTATCCATTGTCTCTTTGCGGGTGCGCGCGTGACTTATGGAGAATTTCCTTACCCGATCACGTAGCTGCGCCACCCCTTCATTAAACCATTCGACCACTGAGCGGGCCGTTCCCCGTTGAGTTTCCCAGTATTGCCAAAACTCTTTGACCAGGGATTTCAGGGCTGACAGCTTAAGGAGTGATGTGTTGAACTTGTAAAAGCTTGGCCCGTTGTCAATTGATGATTGGAAGGAGAGTCCCAACGTTATTCCCCGGTGGTCAAAGGACTTGCAGGCACTGAACGGCATGATTGCAGCCACAGTCATCGCCCCCATCAATTCTTCAAAGACGAGGCGCAAGTCTATCCTTGAGTTAGACCTGCCCATCGCCCCTTTAGACCTGACGCATGTATAAGCCCTTTTCGTAGGGTGGAGCACTCTGTACGAGTCCTTCAGTTGCAGGGTGGCCATGAATGTGGCCAGCATATCTATATCCGGGGACCACCTGTCTGGAGTTTGACTCTGGCCCTGTGAGGCAAAGGCTGATCTCCTGTCCAACAGTGGGTTTGGTGTTACGTTAAAGTCCCCTGTGATAATGAGGGGATAGCCTCCTGGGATTACTTGGCCGAGTCGATGTAGGAAGGCCACTCTTTCAAGTGGGTCATTAGGGCCATAAACACTTGCTATGAGTATTTCCTCATCCCTCAGCTTTGCATCGAGGAGCACCCAACGTCCCTGCTGGTGGTCGTATTCACATGCCAACGGGGTTAATCGCGACGATGGTGGGATCCAAATGGCCACTCCTGTGGAGGCCGCCGATTGCGCAGGTGCCGAGAAGGAGGTGTAGGGCCATACCCATTTGTGTTTGGCTTTGTGAGCAGCAGTGTGGGTAAGATGAGTTTCCTGCACACAAATTGCATCTGGCCATGTGTCCTGTCCGTCCGCCTTGAACATTCTCCAGATGGCATCTTTCTTTTGCTGGGAGGCCTGAGCCAGACCGTTTAGATTGAGGGATCTGGTATCCAGGTCTGCCCGGGCTATTGAGCGAACCCATTCCGGTGGTTGTCGTATTGGCGGTGGGACGCAGGGGTCTGGGGGCGGTGCAGTGGGGGGTGCAGGGGGGGGAGGAGGCGACAGCGGTTCAGGAACAACACAGTCCATTTTCAAATTTTACTCACCTTCCTCAGATGGTTGTGGGCAGCTGTGTTGATCAAGCCCCTTTCAATAGACTAAGTGGGCATTTTCTCCCCTGATCCTCCCTGTTTGCGCGAGGCTTTGTGAATTGGAAGGCTACAGGTTCCCTTTCGAAATCTTCATCTGATTCTGACTCCCCCGAGCTATGGGATGGATCATTTTGCTGTTCATCGTCTGTTACATCTTCTGGTAGTATATCCATCAGTTTAGCTGCGAGTGGGATGACCCCTTTTTTTATTTGTGGCTTGGGGGGGGGCAAAAGATTGACCGGGATCCTTTGCATGATTGGAGGAATAAGCTGGACTATCTGGCCACTTTGACTGCTAAGGTGGAGGACGGCCCCAATGTCCTCCACTAACACCGAGGGTCAGAATTGGTTATCGTTTGTGCTCAGACCCACCATACCTTCCGCCCCCTCCCGTGCGACCTTATGGCCTGAAGACGAAGAACTCGACGTTTTGGTGTCTAGTCACTGTTGTGATTATGGCCTTTGCCACCAGTCTCCATTCTATGTCCTCCCTTGTTTTATATTGATTCACCACTTGTTTGATTTCTTGCTTCGCCAATATCCTTCTCCTTATTCTTTCCCATCGGAGCGGGGGGATGATTTCACCTATTGACATACCCGATGGGTCTAGGGAGTTTTGTAGGATCCAGTCCGTGAGTTCCTTGAGGTGCGCTCGCACGGTCCTCTCTCGAATGAGGGGCTGTTGATTAGGTTGCGGCCGATGTCGAGGTACATCATCAGACAGCGCCGCAGGAACCCCATTTGGTTGTCGTGTGTCGCCAACGTTGGCTTCAGATTCTGAGCTTACTGTTTCCATAACGAGGTCAAGGCCGGGGTGGATCCCTTCGGCATTGTGGGCGCAATGCAGGTTTTGGTAGGTCTGACCTCGGGCTATGCCGTTACTCTCCTTTAACGTACCGGGTTGCAGGTTTTGAGGGGTCAATCCTCGGGCTATGCCATTACCTTCTTCCAACGGACCGGGTTCCATTTCGTAGTCCCAGGCAGGGTGAATTCCTTCTAGTGGATGTACATTCCCGTGTTGCGAATCCTGTTGTGGCCCAGGTGTTTTCTGTACATGGGGCAAGTGCATGTCAGTGAAGGCAACTGGGGCGGATCCATTATGGAATTGGTGGGAGGTAAGTCAAGGGAGGCCAAGCAGCCTGTCTTGTGCCGGGAGTGCGCCCTGCTGGTCCATGTGCAGGTCCGGTGCACAGGGGTGACGCAGCCTCCATAGCCAATACTGTCTTTCTAACAGTGCCTGTTGGTTGTCCATTTGTCCCAACCTTCTCATGGCGTCGTTTTCCAGCTGTACCCCCCCTTGGGCTACCACCAGCCGGTGTAGAAGGGCGCCTTGGTCCTCCTCTCCCAAGTCGTCCCTCACGAATGACCTTTCGTACAGACCCTGGGGCTGTAGAGAACTCTGTCCCCCGTCCTGGGCTATGTGGGGGATTTCCATGTGCTGTTGCTGGAGGTCATTCATTTGTTGTATGGCAAGATGGTGAAAGAGGGCCTGTTGCTCTGTTGACAGGGCAACTCGTGAGGTATTGTCGTTGTCCCAATCAGATTCTGAGTCCGATGATGCATCATGAATGGGAACGTCCATTTGGGGTCGTTGCAGTTGTTTTGCTGGCCTGAGGGCTATTGCCTCTCTTAATTCAGCATCCGCTTGTTCTTGCTCCATCTGCATCAAGCGGTACATCGGTGTACCCCTGTCCTGCTGCCTCTTGCCGTCCTGGCACGGATCAGCAGTGGACCCCGGTTGGGGGGCCGTAGCCGCGACGTGATCGCCTGCTTCCGCGGCGGTTGCATCATTGGCCTTTGCAATTGCAGGGTTACCATCGGGTTGATCCAATTGCTTCGATATCAGAGTAACGGGCTGCTGATTTGTTGTTTGCTTCGATATCAGGGTGACCGGCTGCTGCAACTCTGGTTGCAGGGGCAGTAGTCCCTCTAAGTCGTGCACTGGTGGATGCTCCGGGACCAGGGGACGGGGTTCGGATGGGAGCAAGTTCTTCAGTCCTTTTGCAATGCTCTGGATATATTCGTATCTGAACAGTTTGTTCATTCTTTTAAGTTGTCCTGTGTGGATTCCAGGCAGGTGTTTGGTGAGCAAGAGGGGCTTCCGGGGGCGGCTGTGATTCAACAAGGCAGGTGTTCCTGCAGTATGCGGCTGAGTGTTTGTCCCCTCTGTCAGCACTACTTGTGGCCGTGCTTGGACCAGTGCATTCCCAGATACGTGTTCAGAGTACTGCTTCTGCATTTGCGACGGGGATCGGCTATCCACCTGTGTTTTTTGCAGCAGAACGGGTGGGCTTGTGCCGGCCTGTGTTATTCTTTTAAGTAGCTTGCTTGTCTTTTTCACAGTGCTTCCCCCATCTTCTGTTTGCTTTAATGGCTGCTCTGAGCGCGAGTGGTATCCTGCCTGCGCAGGATTAGCAGGCCGCCTCGTGACTAGCTGTTCCATCATCTCATTTTGTTGGTCAGCAGGTATGGAGTTTACCTCAGCATCAGGAACCAGGTTTTCTTCTTCGCTTCGTCTGGCCTGCTTGGACGGGTCATATTCCGCCGCCGGCACCAGCAGAGAGTCTCCGCTGGGCTGATATGTCCTTTCCCCCCATCCTTGTACCGTGTGCCCAAGCTGTTGTTCAAGGGGGAGAGGGAGCAAGGGCGCACAGTCGTGCGTCTGACCGTCCAAATTTAGGTGCACTGGGGGCAGTCCTATGTCAAGCTGGGGTCTGGGGGGTGTTTCCTTTGTCTTTTGCATGCGTTGAACCCCGACGTCATCAACCCCCATCTGTCCAGCTTGTATCGTGCCCTGCGGCCCATGGGGGGGCTGAGGGGGCGCATTTTCTTGCATCTGTCTGCTGTAGTGTTGTGCACCTCCCCCCAGTTCTTGATATGGGGTATTTGCTTCGGGATGTGGTTCCGAAGCAGCTGCCTTTTTTGCCGGCTGTTCCGTCGTCACATTTTGCTGGTCAGTGACAGGGGTTGACCTCACCCGTAGGTACCAGGTTTTGTTCTTCGCTTCTTCTGGTCTGCTGGGGCGGGTCACAGTCTGGCACCAACACCAGCAGAGAGCCTCTGTTGGGCTGGTGTGTCCTCTCCCCCCGTCTTTGTACCATGTGCCCAGGCTGTTGTTCGAGGGGGAGAGGAACCAGGGGCGCGCGCTCGTGCGTCTGGCCATCCAAATTTAGGTGCACTGGGGGCAGTCCTATATTAGGCTGGGGTTGGGGGGTTGCTTTCTTTGTCCTTTGCATGCGTTGAGCCCCAACCTCTTCAATCCCCGTCTGTCCAGCTCTTATCATGCCCTGTGACCCATGTGGGGGCTGGCCCTGGGGCGCAGTCTCTTGCATCTGTGTGCTGTGGTGTTGTGCGCCTCCCCCTAGGTCCTGACGCGGGTCATTTGCCTCGGGATGTGGTTCCGGAGCAACTGCTTTTTGTGCGTTATCTAGGTCGGCCCCTGGTCTTTTTGCTTTGAGCTTCTTCTTTTTAACTTCCCGCTGTAAGGCTGTAGTTTGAGCTTCCGATTGGCCAGAATGTGGCCTATCGGGGGGAGAACTGTGTTGTGTGCAATCTGCAATTGACTCTTCTTGAACAGCATCCTTCTGTCGCAGTGTAACAGGGGGCAGAGAGTGTGATTCATTGAGTTCCGATTGACCTGGGGACGAAGTGTGCTCCAACTGATCTCCCTGTTGCCCCTTCTGAGCGTTGTCACTTCTCCGAGGTCGCCCTCGCCGGTTGCGGCAGAGAGACGTGCCCTCCTGATCATCTTCCACGTCTTCATGAGGCTCAGTAGCGGTTTTGGATTCAGTGCCTGAAGCGCAGGGCAGGGAATGGTCCATTGTGGGTGCATCATTGGCAGAAGCTGTCACCATTATAGGCCCGTTTGTAGGCCGTTGTTGCACTGCACCTCCCTCCGTAGTGGGGGGAGTTGAGGTAGTAGAGTCGCGTGTATTACAAACAATCCTGGCCGAAGTCTGAGGGGTCGCCTCCGGTCAGCCTTGGCCCCTCCAGATCCAGCACCCTGGTAAACCCTCCCTGTGGGCGACAAAAGTCCATCCCATTAACGTTTCATCGCGCGGGAGCCATGTCCGGTCCTCCGTGGGATGGGGGATGACAACGCCGTTTAGCGGCTTTTTCCGTGATTTCGGGCAGGAAGTGTCCGTGCACAAGTGACCCTTCTCCTTGCATGCATAACACCATGGATATTGGCTATGGCTCACTGGCACCGCAACCGGTTTTCCCCCATAGATATAGCTCCAGGCGTCGACGAGCGGGAAGGGTCATGATGCGTCCCATTCCACAGCGACGAGGAGCGCATCATCCCTTTTTTCCAAGAAGGAGGGTAATTCATGAACGAATCCTTTTACCGGGGCGAAGGTTTGCAGGTCTTGTATTATCGCCCCTTGGATGGCTAACGGCGCGTAACGGAATTCGACCCAGAAGTTGCTTTCCATGATTTGCTGCCTGCAGTCGTCAGTAGAAAGCGGTTCAGGCGGTCGCCACCTGTCCACCTGCACCCCCAGTCCGCGGAATTTAACGTTCTTCAGATCAAGGAGGTGGGCGTGGTCTCCTGGGTATAGGGCCAGGACTGTGATAGTGGCGGTCCCTGCTGATTCTATGAGGAAATGGTCCTCCACATCCCTTGCCGAGAATTTAAAAGATCTGATTATGTTTGCCACCCATTTTATCCGATCATTCATTGCAACCGTGGATTGAGCATCTTGGAAGCGAAACTGGACTGCATGGGAAGAATAAATCTTGTTCCTGGTCGCCACTGCTTGTGGCGGGAACTTATATATTGGGCGAATGAAGCCCTGTACTTCCTGATACATTTTGTGAGGGTGCACATGTAACTTCTGAATGAAGTGACTCCGAGTAGGATGGATGGCATTAAGGGCCAGGAGGTCGGTGGCCGGGTGGTGAACAGGCGGGGCCAGCAGCGACCCCAAAGATGAGGAAGACGGGGCAGACCGGTCTTCCCCTCCTTCTTTATCCGCTCCCGTCATTCTGACCGAGCTAGTGAGAACCGCAGCCCATGTCGGATTAGGTACAGGGCCAGTATTGCTCTTCCCTCCCCCGGGTTGTGACGGGGCTTGTGGGGGGGGCCAGGGGCCGCCAACCACCCCTGCTGGTACCTTATCTCCCATGGGTTGCTTCATCCCTGCAGGTGGTTGCTTCCTGCTGTCATTCAGTATTGGTGTGGCCTTGGGCACCGATCGCCATTGCCCTGTTGTTCGGCGGTTCACAGGCTGCGCCCACACGGGTGTGTGTTGGGGATACCCTTTCTTTTGGAAGGGAAGCCCCTTCCCTTGTGCTCCCCTCTTCCCCAATGGGGGCAGGTCGTTTTGACACCGTGTTTGGTTAGTCAGGGGAGGGTTGATTATTCGGTCCTACCCTTTAGCCTGTTCTTCTTCTTCTTCTTCTTCCCCTGACCCCCCACTTCTGCTTTTTTGCTTTTATGTTTTCGTGTATACGTATGTACCCATATCATATATATATATATTGATTTTTGTCTCTCTCTTACCGGCTGCCAGTTCTTCTTTCCGTGCTGCCACCACCTCCCTCGGTGGCCCGATGTGTCGCGGATGTCCGTCTGCGGTGTCACCTTGAAAAAGGGAGACTAAGGAGGGACGCCAACGAACGGTCGTTGCCGATCCGAAAAACCCGGCCCTAACTCACAGGATGGCAGATTTTCGACTGTTGCGCGGAGTGGTGGTGTAACATATGATGTCGCTATGATCTCGCTACTGTTTGCTAACTTACTCGTAATAGGTTATTCCAGATTTTGAACCTTCATGCCGGAATGGAACTTCTTGATCACTTTTCGTGAAATGTGATTCCCAATTGAACGTATGTCTACCAAGAATACTACTTCAGTCTTCCCTGCTACGAAAATTGCAACAAGTGAAGTATAACTCCTAGTTGAACCCGGGTCAGGTCGGGAGCAGCCCCCACATGTTCTCTTGTGAACATGGTTCTGGCTGCTACGGGGTTTCCCCGTACGACTATAATTAGGAGTAGTGGTAGGTAGGTAGTGTGAGGTGAAATTGAGAGAAGAATGTAGCTTGCTTATTAAAAAACAAAAAAAACAAAAACTATCTGTCCTCCATTCTGTCATTATCTCTGCCCATCACTTGCAAGGGATGATCAACTCTTCCCCAGCATTTGCAAGGGAACAACTTATGGAAATCCGATAATTAGCAAGATTCAGCAATTATTTCAGAGGTGGAAAGGTTCAGCTTCGGCCTTGGCCTACGAGTGGTGGGGAATGGTTAACATGCACCTCTTTCTTTGTCCCTAAGCCCTCAGCCTTGCTAGGCGTAATCGAGTCTCCTACCGGCCAGTCCCTTCTGCTGGCTGCTTCTACCACTAAGGAGGGGCCTTTTTTGCTGGCTACATCTATCAATCAAGGCAGAAAGGAACGGACGACCTTGTTGCATTAAAAACTTCATGTCGGCGTTGCTGCCGGTAGGACTAAGAAGACACTTAGTTCTTTTATTGCATGTTTCTTGTAGGTTGTTCTTCATGCACTGGAAGCCCAAATATCTATTCGTGACTAGAATTTTAGTCTTTTGTTCCTAATTTCATTTTCCAAAGCACTGTCACACCTCATACTATCACACTTACCATATGACATTGAAAAAAAAAAAAAAAAAAAAAAAAGCAACTGTTAGGATTGCTTCTTTTAGGGTCAGATCCCACTACCCTGGATTCTTCATTTTTCACCCTCGATTACCAAGATCAACGGTCAGAAATGAACAACAGGGGCTAGTGGATTCTGGCTCTTATGTTTGTCTTCACCTAATTGCGCCCTTATTACCATTACTTGGGAAGGGGTTCTGCAAGTTTTTCTTTCTTCATGTAGCCCTCTTCAAGGGCGATGTTCGCGGTGATTTTCTGGGAAGAAGCTAGGTTGACATATCCTGCGGTGGGAGTTGACGAGGTGCATGACATGCCAAAGGTATGTGATCATGGCAAAGAAGAATTTGTCCATCCGATGCTTGTAGAGAGCATCGACTTATACATGGAGATCGTGCTCGACAATCAGACCTTGTAATCGTTGTTACTTTTTTTTTTTTTTTTTTTTTTTTGGACCATTTCTCGATTTATGCGTGTCATCCTTGCGCAGGGGCCATTTGCTAATTTGCCCTTCTCTGTATCGTTCCAATTTTAACGGATGTCCCGAAGGACTGTAATCGATGTAACTAAATTCTACTATTGAGAACTTCTAGATCTTTTACCCTATAAATCAGTACCATGCTTCAAGGTTTGTAGCCTTGTAGGTTAATTATCAACGCGCTTATACGATTCCTTTCAATTACCGATTTGATCTTCCTGGTTCGACCGATCTATTCTCTAAATTTACTAGGTCTTCCTATCTCCAATTTTTAAAATTTGAATTTCTAATTCGTAAAAGTCTGAATTCGTAATCTCTGAATACTAGATCCATTCTCATAACTTTTTAGTTCTTGAGTTTGTAATTTTGGAAATTTAAAATTTGATACTGAGTTATTTCTTGGTTATCATTGGTGATCTTCAAGAATTACTTTAAATTCACAGTCGATGTTTTTGTTTTTTGGATTCATGAACATTCTCTTGGCAACTCTTTTAATTATTTGACTTATACACAACATCAATTGGTATAGCCTTTAGTTGATTGGCTTATAAAATGTTTCGAATGATCATGAGTTGAATGGATAGGTTTTCAGTATGGGGGGGGGGAGCTGCTCATGGGCTAAGTGATGTTTTTTTCTTCGAATCTTTCGGTTGACAAGGGTTTTCGGGTGGTAGGTATTGATATGATCCTGTTCTGAATCTGTTATTACTTTGTATCATCAATGATATCATCAATAGTGTGGGTTCCTTGCAGAAACGATGCTTAGAATTCCCATAATCGGAACACTTCTGGATGAGGGATTTATTACGTACGATTGCTTCTAGAACATCTCTTCAAGGTTCAGTCTCGAGGCCCAGAGAATGGGAGCCCCATCCTGCGAGGACTATACAAGGTGGGAGGTGTACTTCTTGAGAGGGTGGGGGCAAATATGAGGGTTTGTTCTATGTGCGTCCGAGGCTGTTTTTTTGGGTGTGGATTGACCCTAGGTGGGGTAGATCGAGACAAGGGGCATTGTTTCCAGCGGACAGTGATGTTAAGTGGGTTGTCTTAGTGGAAAGGGTGAGATTGGGGGAATGCGGGAGTTGTTGTTTCGCAGCGGTATACTTTTGGAAGGAACTATATGCCCTTGAAGAAGTAGGGGTGACCGTTTATTGGGCTTGTTCTAAACTGGGGATGATAAGGAAAGAGTTGCTCCTTTCGGCAGGGGCAATGTGAAAATATGCGGGACATTTTTCTTCCTCAAAGGAGAAGGGGGTGATGTTAGTAGCGGTAGGGCGAAACCTTTTATCCTATGGTTGTTCCTCAATTATCGGTATGAGAGAGAATCCTATGTTGTGGAGGTCATCTATTTGAAGGAGGTGTTGTGTCTAGAGGGTAAGCGAAAAAATTGAGGGTAACCGTTGTGCGATTCTCAGGTCAGGGTTGATGGAGTATCTTTATCCTTGGTGGAGGTAAATGGTGGCAAGTGGGTAGTGAGCCATAGGCTACTTCCATGGCAGGAAAGATTGGTTTCCCTTGGTGGTGAGAGTTGGTTAATATGTCTATTAATATTCGACATTTACATAGGTACTGAAATTCTGAACCCCCCCCTCATCCAAACAAAACAAAACAAAACAGGAGGGAGGAGGGGGGTTTATGTATTTCAACATTTTCACAATTTGAAAGTTTTTGGAATCTTAAACGTGAATATATATATATATATATATATATATATATATATATAGAGAGAGAGAGAGAGAGAGAGCTTGAAATTCTTGAAATTTTTGAAGTTGTGAAAGTATTGAAAATTATGAACAACCTCTCAGAATCCATAAAGAACAAAAACAGGGGGAGGTCGGGGGGGGGAGAGTTTGAATTTTGAACATCTTCACCACGTCAAAATTTGTAAAATTTTTAGCGTCAAAATCCATCCGGATGTCGGCGGGGGTTGTTTAAAATTTTCAGCCTCTTCACCACTTCAAAGTTATTAGAATCTTCAATGTTTATATGCATTTGGATATAAGAGTTGCATTAAGAATATGTGACATTTTCATTACTTCAAAATTTGAAAAACGTTTAACATTATCCAAAGGAAGGATATTCAACATTTCCAATAAAAAAATCGTTGAATCTTTTCTACTTCAAAGTTACTGTCGGTGACGATCCAACGAGTCGTTGACTGCTTGTGTTGATAACTTAGAAATCTTCAGATTTTAGTGATTGTTCATGAAGCCCCTATCTTTCTCAGCCGAAGTCGGGTAACCACCTTTGTATTTCAAAATTGTTCTGTATAATTGTTAAAAAGGCATGCTGGGCCAATTCACGATATATTTCTCCCCACGAGTAGATCGGAGCATAGTCCTAATTAGGAAAAAAAAAAGGACCGAAACAAATTCATCGGCTTTCAAGGTTTTCCTTTTCCCTTCCCAAATTGCAACGGCAACCAACGTAGACCCCAACCACGTGATGTAGTCGATATCCTTTTATATTTTGGGTGGGGAGTACATGCGCTTTCATCTGTTAGGCCTTCCTGTCTCCCTCTTTTAAGTGACCTTCTGTTGCAGACCATAATTCTAGCATGTTCTTGTGAGTCGTTTCTGTTGCTTCCATCTTTTCACAAATCTCTATCTCTTTACAGAGAATGGCATATCCTCCCCCCCTTCGCATGTAAGGAGCAAATTATCCTTTCCCCACACCTTGTCGATGATTATTTTCCTTATTTATTTATTGTCTTAGGACAAATCATCGCACATGGGAAAACGAATCATCATTAAGATCTTCAAGAAGGCATTAAGTCTATTTCCTGCTTGTCTAGCATCTGCAACTAGTTTGTTCCTAATTGGATTATACGGGTTTGGCTTAGAGTGAAATGATGGAGCAGTTGAGAGTATGTTATGTTATGGTTGAAGACCTATTTGCGTCCATCAACCTTGACTTTCAGGTTCGCTTCACTGTTATAGTGACACATTTTTATATTTATGATAGCACCAAAGGTTTTGGAAGCTTAATTATTATCAATAAACCTTATTAAGCATCCTCACAAGGTGCTCAAAATAGGTAGGCTGGGAGTATGTTATAATGTTGCCTTCATATTTGGTTACCTATACTTGTGAATGCAACCAAGTCAGTTTGTCTTCCTTTATCACCATATTGATAGTCACGACTTAGTCTCTATCTTTGATTAACGACCACCTCTCATCCTAATCGATCCTTCTCTTTAATTTTGTGGTAGGTAAATGAGAATTTGATTTTCATTTTGCCCTTATTACTACACTAGTTGTCTCTAACATCAGCAAGTCCCTGGCTAGCAAGTCTCTATCTTCTTAGCTACTATCTTTGCACTTATATTTGATTCAAGGCTTTAGTATCAATTATAATTTTATGTTGTTTCTCTACCTTTTCCTTCCTCTTCTTTGCCTATTGTAGTTTCCTTTTGATATCACTAATCTGGGCATGAGTTCAAAATCTATTTTGGGGTGATTCGTTGCTCCTGTTTGATTAGCAACTCAAAACCATAAGGAACATTCAAGAGGTGTTGGACGAACTCCGCTTTGAACTAGCCCCCATAGTTGTTTGTTATGCCTCCTCCCCAAACCTCTTTTCTCCAAACCATGATTGTTTTTCTTACTGTCCGCTTACTCCTTCCATTTTCATTTTCTCTTTTTTTTCCCCGTTCTTCACTTCCCAAACTCCTCCTTTTTTTTCATTATTCTACTATTTTATGCTCTGTTCATCTTCTTTATTTTTTTGTTATTCCTCCTCTTTCCATTACTTCGCCAATGTCCTTTTATTCACAAGGTCTTCTGACTCATTTACGATTTTGTTGTCCTTCAAGGTCATCACGTTCACTCGATTCATGTGGGAGAAGTCTACAAGGGAAAAAAAACAAAATAGAGGCAGGAAGATAATGAAAAGGAAGATACATGCAAACATCGGATAAGCATCAATAGGGATAAGTAACACAACAATCAATCAGAGGTGAAACTGCATTCAAGGTCCTTTGACAATGTCATACATGATGTTATCGTCCCCCAAGGGTTTTACATTCATGCAACTCGTGTGGAAGAAGCCTAAAGGTAACAAGAGGTAAGCAGGGGCTGGAGGAAAATGAAGAGGGTGATATATGCAGAATTGGATAATTGTCCATGGTGGAAAGTAAAAGAACAAACAATAAAAGGTGAGATTGTTCCACTACCCCTCACTACATAGACCCTGACAACAACGTTGTTGACTTTGCCCGCAATCGTAAACTTTATTGACCTATCGACGCGCGACTCTTTACAATTAGGTTACCAACAAATAATAGATTTGAGGATAGGTCGCAAAGTCCTCGTGTATTATTGAACGTCGCAAATAAGACAACGAGGTCGGGTTGGGTCAACACTTTCCTTGAATTCTTAGATCGGTCAAGCCTCGTAATCACATGGTTACCACACGCTGGTCAGTACCGATTTTCGTGCTAGACCAATTGTTTAATAAACATCCAATGCTCATGCCCGTGTAGTTACTTTACACATTTCGCCTTCAATTGGTTGACCCTATAATGCCTACATGTCCACACGTGCAACCTGCCTAATGGACCAAACACTTGGGATGACCACAAGCAAAGTCCCCGAGACAAGAGTAGAAAAAATTAAAACAAAATTGACAACGTAAAAGACTAGGATGACAAATCTCCACCATCGCTTGTTGTCGATTTCAACTGCCAAATGAGTTGCCTTCTTCCAACCTGACCACTGGATCTCTGATCAAACCCTAGCCCCACCTTCACTACCGTCTTCACTCAAAAGTAACGCCCGAGTGTTGTGTACGAATATAACGCCCGTCGGGCGTTATATTCGTTTATAACACCCAGACGTTATATTTAGTAAATTTGTGGTAACTTCCGTGAGGCCCCAAAATTTCGAAATACAAAATAAGTTAAAATATTCTGAAAAAAAAAAAAAGTTGTCAAGGATTGGAATGCGACCAACTTTTGATTGAGGGTCACTTCAAAACTCCTTATAAACTCGGGAAAAAAAAAAAAACGAAAAGTTGAAACTAAACCCAAAATATATCCCTTGGAAGTCAAAACCCCATTCAACCCTCTTCGAAATCCATGTATACCCCCTTCCCCGCCCTTTCAAATTCATGTATACTCCTCTTCAAGGCACTCTGCCCATGGAACATTCAAATATAACGTCCGGACGTTCAATTCGAAAAAAAGTGAGTAAAAACGAAAATCTCATATTTTTAGGGTAAGTTGAATATAACGCTCTGGCGTTATTTTCGGGTGACGACAAATGTCACTGTGTTCCCGCCTGTCGGCTGTGAACTTACACGTCGACTGTTCACTTGCACGCCCGTCTGGAGATGTAACGAGAGTCCACTCTTATATTGATTGTTTTGGAACCGCTCATATATGACACAACTCATGCATTGTCAAGCTATGTGTCACCGGCGGCCATGGCCGTGGGGTCAAACTTGGCGGGCGGCCATGCTTGTGGCTGCGGCCGCGGACGGCGGCCCTGTAGTCGCGGCCATGATTTTTACGGATTTTCCCCCGACGAAATAAAACCTATGTATATATATATATATATAGTATGTATATATATATATATATATAGTATGTATATATATATATATGTAGTATGTGTATATATATGGGGTTGTAGGTGGTGGCACGCCATTGCTCCAACGCCCCACCCGTGACCTCTTTTTTTTTCTTTGTGTGTGTGTGTGTGTGTGTG
>BFEA01000033.1:4261198-4282379 GCA_003427395.1 Chara braunii
TCACATCGAAATTCTTTACCAAATTTTAAAAAAAAATGTAAATAAAAAAATAATTATTTTATTGTATTTTATTTTTGTATTTCTTTTTTGCCCGGCCGGGCAAGTGGACCCGGACCACTCTGGTAGCCTAGGATTATTCACTTTTATCTCTGTCCCTTGCCCCTCCGCTTTCTTCTTTTTCCTTTCCTGAATGCTCTAGTGTTTTGCTCCTCCTGTTTGTATAATAATTATTAAATAATACCAAGTTGCACTGCTGTCGACTCGACTCGACTGCATTTGCCTAGTGCCCATCGACACGGACAGCTTTGACTCCCTTTGAGGACTAGAAAGGCATCGGCGGTCCTCAACTTGAACTTCAGAGCTCTGCAATGATTCTGCATCCGATTCATCATTATGATCATACTGATGTTATTTGTCATGTCATATACGTGTGTACTATGAGACATGTTGAATCTGTTGATGATCATTCGTCTGAGTCGCTTTTGGAAAGTTAACGTACTAAATGAGAGATTATGAGACATTCTCCACATCATCGTGTTAAATCTGTTGATGATCGTTCGTCTGAGTGGCTTTTGAGGAAAGTTAACACAAATGAGAGACTTCCTTGACATCGTCCGTGTGTGTGTTGAAGCGGGATCAACTCCATGATTCGGGGGAATTAAATTTCCCAATTGTCAAAAAAATAAAATAAAAATAAAAAATCCCAATTGTCCATTTATAGGTGACAGCAAGGAACTCTCTGTTACTCTGTACGCAGTGCCAACTATCACGGGCTTCGATAATAGAGACAGTAATCATCACAAGTTTTTTTTTTTTTTTTTTTTTTTTTTTTTTTGGATTCACGATTGTTGACTTCTGCTGATGATGTTAACTTTTGTTTTTTTATCTACTTAAGGACCGTCTTTCAAGCATCCTGATATCTAACTGGGGAAAATGCAATGTGTAGATTTCTCTTTTGCGGCGATATTCGCTGTCACTCTCGTTTTCTGTCTTCTCTCAATGATATTGATAGCTGTACGGTTGTACCTCTGTTCAGCTTCAGTTCAATTTTTATCCTTGCACTGCCTGCAGTCGTACTTGAAGATTAACAGTGTCTTCAAATCAGATTCTGTTTCCCGATCACTCGCAGTCATACTTGATGATTGCTGTGTCTCCAAATCTGTCCCCCATTCACTCAGCTTGTGTGTGTATCCCATTTTTTGCCTCACCCAGATTGGCCAACCCCACCCCGTCCCCCCGCCCCTTTTCTCCTCCCCCCCCTCTCCCCCCCCTGTCTCTTATACACATCTAGATGTGTATAAGAGACAGACCCCACCCCGTCCCCCCGCCCCTTTTCTCCTCCCCCCCCTCTCCCCCCCCTCTCGGGGGCCCCTCATCCCCCCCCCTGGTGATTCGTATGAGCTATTGCATATTGATTTCAGTACGTTCAGTCTCTGATCTCTTCTATTTCATCGCTCCACGAGTTCGTTGTTGTACACTGCTTTTCACCTTAAGTTTTTATTTTTGTTATTTTTGTTATTTTTGTTAAAGAAACAAACAAAAAAAAAAAGCAAGGGCGATGGCCTGGAGTCTGGAGATGTTCATGTCATTGTATGATTGCACCAACCGGCTCCGTGTAATTCACAATTGTTTCTTTCCCTGTGTCCCTGCCTATTTTTGCTCAGTCATTTTGTTGAGTCTGAGTCTGAGTCATCGATGGTGTTATTGTGTGTACTAATGCCGCATTGCGCATACATTCTTTGTCAAACAGCACTGTACCACAACTTCCACAAGCACTTCAAAGTATTTCATTATCTCGAATTTAATTTAGGCAACCAGTCCTCTTTGGCCTAAAAACTGCGATTATCATATCGTATAGTTCACCTATTTGCGACACCAGTCTCCTTGAAGTTCTTGCTTGATGCCGGCAAAGCCACACTGGCTCTTCATGTTCGACTAGGAAAGAAGAAGAAGAAGAAGAAGCGCACAAGATTGAACCAATGTCATCCTTCTCCATCTCCCCTGCATAGTCGTCTCCTCTTACAACAAAAAAGAAATACAGCAATAACTATTAACAAGTGTCACTGAATGAATGAACAAGAATGTTCAATCACTGTCCTAATAAATTAATAATCCCTCGTACTGCCAGCACTCAAAGACCTCTCCTTTCGGCCTCACTCTCACTCCTGTCCTCGAGTGTTGCATCATCATATCTATCTGTGGAGGCTCATGCATATCCAGCACGGATGTTCAACGGACAGCACACCACCAGTTTACTTAAACAATGTCATGCTTCTCCTATCTTATCCTGCCATAGCCACACTGCCTGATGAAGTGCATGCCCAACGGGAGGTAACTTGAACCCAACAGGCCTGGGGCTTTCTGGATGGGATGCAGCGGCAACCAAGGAACTAGATGAAGGTCCAACTGTCTCAACATATTTGAAGGTAAGTCTCGCTTGTTGGTTTCCCACTTCTCTTCCTCATCCTCTGCCTGACCTTCATAGTTTAGCTTCATTGCTTCAGGTTCTTGTCCCCCTTCCTTCATAGCCTAGCTTCAGGTTCTTCTCCCCCTAGTACGTATATAGCCTAGGCCTACACTCTTCTGCTACTCCATAGCCATGGAGGTCTTCTTCCTTACATTCATGTCCTCTTTTAAACCCAGGAGCGCCGCCTAACCCTCGCTCAGGCCAGAGCAGCAGCACGACTGCTGGGTGAATGCCTGCCAGTGGGCTACTCATCACACAGAATGACATACTCATGACTCTTCAAGTTTAGTCTCCAGTACCTCTACCCGAGCACTCTCAGGCTGAGCCTCTACCGGTGCAACCGACCAGATGAGGAAAGACATCGTGGCTCTGAACCTACTAACCTGATACTTACCTACATTCAGGATCTGGAGAATCATGACCTACCCTCTTCCCCGGAACATAACGCACCCTAAAAATGAATGTATACAAGCTATATTTCCGGCCAGATGTAGCCAAAATAAGGGTGCGTTGTGTTTGGGGGAAGACGGTAGTACTTGGAAGCTACCGGACCGTTCTAGGCCTACCCAAGTTGCTGGAAAATGCCACAGCTTCCCTCTCAAATTCTACTTTTGTCCTTCAAGAAGTTCAAGTTGTTCATCCTTGAATTTCCTGTAAGTCCGCCCAGCATCTAATTTCAGTATTATATATGTTTACTCTTCTACCCCTCCCGGGACACAGAGAACACTCTGACAGCAGGAGAACAGAGTTGCCTCATGCACACAGCGAGCATCACATAGAGTCTCAGGCGCACAGGCAATACGGCAAACCATGTTCAGACCCGGGAATCTCAACAACTCTAGTAGGTCCTCAATTGCAAAGAGGGGTTGGAGGACCCTTGAAGGGGTGGGTTACAATTTTCTAGATTAAATTTGTGGATAGTGAAACTGCTGTCTAGGATGCCCAGGGGCAGCATCCTGAAAGACCGTGTTGTACTACCTTCTTCCTTCCAATATAACGTACGGTCATTTGCAGGCGAGGCAAGATTATAGGCCGTGGCTAGCTTCTAGCGTACTAGAATGTGTACCATAGTAGGGTGAGGGTAGGTTCTCTAGTCCTTGCAGAAAAATGAAGTTGTCGCCACAAGGAAGTTTCGGGGCTCGGGGAAGGCCCGGGAGTGCGATGGGGAGGAAGAGGTGGGCCCAGCGGGCCAGCGGGAAAGGGCAAATGGACTGTTGCTTTGCCCGCTGGTTCAGTCCGTGCATGTGAAAACAGGTGCTCGGACGAGACAGCCTCAGCTGCTGAGAAAAAAAAAGAAAACTGGAACACAAGTTCATGATGGCAAAACGTCGGCCGCATGGTGGGCATGCAGTATAGGAGGGCATAAAGCCCTCAAACTTGAGGAAAACCGGCAAAAAAGCTCGCCATGGGAAACTTTGCAGTGAATCAGGATCATTTAGTTTTCCATTTTGCATTCGTCTGCATCTGCGCTTATGCTGTGACTGGGCGCAGAAAAGTGAAGTACTTGGCAGTGATTCATGATTTAGTTTTCCGTTTTTCATTGCTCTGTATGTGCACCCATTCTGAGACTCCATTCGGGCGCAGGAAAGTGAACTGCTCCTGCCTTGTCCACAGGCCAAAAACAAAAAAAGAAAAAAGAAGAAAGGAAAAAAGAAAGAACAGAGTTACTGTTTCTGAGCGACTGCCCGTTGAGCGGCGTTGAATCGGCGTTGAGGACACATTATACTGCTGTGAGAATCTGCACATGTATTAGGACGAGGAAATGTGCGGTATTCAGTTGCACTATGAATGGTTTGGTTGAGCATTTGGCAGGAGAGCTGTCAGAAGACAACCGAGATGCCCTAAGATCTTGCACAACGGATCTCGTGTGGAGCACCAAGGTCCTCTGTTTTTCATTATTATCAAGTATAATAAATTTAATAATTCATGATAAGGCACCTGCATCTGGCAGCCAAAATGTGCTAGATGCAGGTGCCATCTCCTGTGTCAACGAGAAAACACCCGCTTCCTTTTCGTTCCGTCTTCTGGCTGCAGGTGCAGCACAGAGGCCGGTACCGGTACCGGTACTGCCCTCTATTTTCCAAGAGCTGGTACTGTTAGCTTTCAGGCTCGGTAAAACTCAAAATTCAGGCTCGTCCATTTAGGCCTGGGTGTACTGGTGGTTTAAGACGGGTAGCACGATATTAATTGTATCTTACCCTCCTTAGGAATTGTACCAATCTACCGTAGGGAGGGGTAGCCTTTAACAGTATAATTCTACGCAACACGATTTGAACTCTTGACCTGTTTATCGAGAGCTACAAGCCTGTAGCCACCAGGAGCTGCAGGCACCCTGCAGGGCAACACCCTTCGGTGAAATTTCCTCTATGTTGTTGCTGTTGCCACTATTTGCTGTTGCTGTTGCCACTATTTGCTGTTTGCCGTTCTCTATATGCTGTGAGATGTGACTCAGATGTTTGATGCTTGTTGTTTGCTGTTTGGCATTTGCTGTCATTACTGTCAGATGCAGTCAGCCTTTTCTGTGTGTTGGCGATCGTTGACAGTCTGAGAGTTATTTCAGCATTTGAGAACTTGAAGTCTACGACTGCATCATCCAGCCTTGAGGTATATTACCTGAAATCGAACAGGAACGCAACTGGTGCTCTGAGTTGGACTAGAATTCGTGACGGTTGTATTCCGTGCCGTGGACCGAAACTTGAAGTGCGAGTTGCTCAACTACCATCGCTTTGCATCGAAAAAGAACCTACCATAAGATGAACGTTTGATCGGAAGACACTTGATCATTTGCCTTTGTTGCTTGCCGCTGTAACATTCTTGGAGTCGCATTGTGCCAAAACACTGTAATATTCTTGAAGTCACATATTGCCAAAGGCCGCTGTCATGGCGGGCGCTCCTCATCTACAAGAAACTCTCCTTGCTGAAGATTTGTTGGAAGCCTCTCAGGCTGTTGGAATCAGTACTTCAGGGAGATATCTGAGGTGTCATAATCATCCTCATGACCCGTCCTTGACGTTTGATCGTACTGGTGTCCCGGGAAGCCCGATTCAACGCCCTCCTCGTCGTCGAGAGCTTTTGACAGTGGCGGTCCCGGCAACTTACATATGCTCAGTTTGCGACGATCTGCTGGACAACCCAGTGATGATAAAACCTTGCGGTCATGAAGTATGCGACAAATGTTTTGCGTCAGTGGGTCTGTTGTGCTCCGTTCCCGGCTGTGGGAGATCGGTCATGGGCAAACTGATGTCCGGGTACAACAAGACGAAACAGGCGATAAGTGAGATGAAGATTCGCTGTTTTCATGGTGTATCGTATGATGTTAAGGAAGGGCGGTTCAGGAAGCTGTCGGTCTCGGCATCTGCAGACACCGGTGACAGGTATTGCAAGGTAGAGCTGCGGTTCACTGAGCTCGAGGCTCATGCACAAAACTGCCCCTACATGGCTGTCGAGTGCGAGAATGCCCGCGTAGGTTGCAGAGAACTCGTCCTTCGAAAGGATCAAGGAATCCACTCGAAGACTTGCCAATGGCGACAAGTCGTTTGCGACGTTTGCCACGCTTTGGTGTCATATGTGTCGTTGCAAGAACACAAACTCACAGCCTGCTGGGAGGCGCCTATCGCATGTAAGAACGAACGATTCGGATGCACAGTCCAAGGGACCCGCCGCTCAATCGGGGAGCATGAACAATCTTGTGTCTTCGGTAAAGCTGAGGTGCAGGCTCTGGTTTTGGGCATCGAGGAACAGAGGCTGTATTTCAAGGACGTCTTGTCCGAGGAGAGAAGCAGGGCTAACAGTTTGAGGTTGGCCATTGAAGAACAACATCGTGAACTGGATACCCTGAATCAACACTGTAACAGAATGAGGGCATTAGCACAGGTGGGTGGAGGGGTGTGGCCAGCATTCCAAGCTTACTAGTAGAACTTCTGAAGGCGGCGACTAAGATAAGATTCCAGCCTCGCTTGCGTCCGTAGTGTGTCCTGTTCGAAAGAAGAAACAGCCACTTGGGACTTGAGAGGATCGTGTCATCGGTTCGCAAAGGGCTGATCTAATCTCCTCAAAACAACACGTCAGCTGAATTGCAAGATCTCAGTTCAGAATGATAATCAGACGACAAGCACGCTGCTTCCAAATGATGGTGTCCACTGTCCTCCTGTTGGCATAGGATAAATTCAATTTGGTGGTTTGCAACTGCTTACCCGAACGCTGACCTTGTGATTCGGAGGTGATTTGTCATTTGGGACTGGCAGCGAGAATACCCACGTCTGTTTTTGGAAAGCACAGACGAAGATGAGACTCGGTCTGTTTTTTATGTTGGGTTGAACAATCTTGTCTTGTCTTTTCCGAAGGACGGACACAAGCTGTTAAGTCAGACGCAAGGTGAGTCCGTTTTGGCGATCGTTGGCTATAAGTGGTTCCCATGGCGAATATGCGCAAGTCAATAATGACATTGCTTTCTGTACCGGCAGTATTGGCACTGGTTGAGGGTTGTCACCTGGAGACTATGAACACGATGTAATAATTCAACTCAAGCTGTTGACGCAAGTACAAGATGAATGGCCAGCTTGCCTGCTCTTTTTATTGTGCCTATGAGCTAGTGAGGCGAGAATTCAAAGTGTGAGTGCAAGGTGGATGCCTGGTGGAGGATCCGCTCCCCTTTGTCTGCCCACTCTTCAGCGGGTAGAACGTCGATGTATTATTCTGTGAAGTGAAATTCTCCTTCCCCTCCACCTCCCGAGTTCCTCCCTTCAGGCTTGCGCTCTCCCACGAAGTTGCTGGCATCTGAACCGCAAGATAACTGACTGTCATTCCTCTGCTGGGCTTAGCACCGAAGTTAGCGGAGCTTTCAGACACGGTCCTCAGACATGAGCTCCGGCTGTGACATTCTCCGTGCATGGCTGACATTTGCCGTGCTGGAGCAAGCTGAGCTGTCACAAGTGGGACAAAGGTATAGAGAGAGGGAGTGCTGATTACCCTCGTAAAGGGTATCATAATGATGGAAAATAGTCCGCAAACGATCTGCAGATATTTTTTCGATTGCGGGTTCCATTGTTGCACAACCAACGGTCGGCAGGACTCTGACTGGTATGTGTACACACGCCTGTAGAACGAGTCTGTATGACTAATTGGTACCTAGTGGTTGGTTTGCATCAACAGGCCTTCTGCTAAGCCAACCAGTATTGAGCTAAGGACATTACTAGCCTACCCCCAGCACGATGATCGGGCAGGTCTCCATTACATCATCATCATAATCATCGTATCGTCATTGTTATCATTATCATTATCATCATCATCATGCCTTTCAAATCTGCAACCTTCTTCTTCTTCTTCTTCTTCTTATTATTATTATTATTATTATTATTATTATTATTATTATTATTGCGTTTCTTCTTCGTCTTCCTCTTCTTGCATTTCTTGTTCTTGTTCTTCTTCTTCTTCTTCTTCTTCTTCTTCTTCTTCTTCTTCTTCTTCTTCTTCTTCTTCAGTTAATACAAGTCATCATTCATCATCATTCATCATCATTCATCATCATTCATCATCGTCCATCATCGTCCATCATCATCCATTGTCATCCATGTGGCAGTGCTTCCATTTGGAGGTTTGATCAAACGTCTGTACTCCCCCCCTACCCTCTTCTGGGGAATGTCAATTCCGTGGGGCTTGCTCCACCACTCAATTTTGCAAAATCAAGAGTGATTGTGTCGGTCCACTTCGTTCTCGATTCTGTGCCAGTAGAAAAATTGACTGTCAGTGATCGAGAGGACTCTAGAAACACGAGAGCACTCCTGCAAAAACGGTTATATATAGTGTAGGTCGGTCAGCCAGCTCTCAACCAGTCCACAAAAACCGCGAGTAGACCTCATTGACAAGTCTTGATGGAGAGCTGCAATGGATTCGACAGTGGTCCAAAATCGATACTAGTAAGGTCAAGATTCTGTGGAATCGAGAATGGTGGAGAGTCGATCTGGTTTCTCTTGAATTTCAATGTCTGACAGTTCTCTAGGAGAGAGAGAGAGAGTCCCTACCGAGGCTACCGATCCTCAATTTTTGCGTCGAATCGAGATTGGTGGAGCGGGCCCCCGTCTTTTCCCAAGAAAATCGCAATTTTCCGGGCCTCGCTGTATTGCTTATCAAATGTATAAAATGGTGAGTGTACCTAACTGAAAGCGAGAAGTTGGCGAGCTAGAAGGGTGACACTATTTTTTTTTTTCTTTTTCTTGAGAACACAGAGACAAGTCCAGATGTTTTTTTTTTTGTCTTAGCAGGCAAATGATGCTGACTGGAGGGAAGGATCGAGGAGATCGGGAACAGCGGAGCTAGAATTACCGCGGGAATGACCGCGGGAAGGATAGAGGAGATCTCGATCGGGAACACAACGGAGCAGGTCATGGATGTCGACAGCTGATGAGGTGCAGCGAATGACTGTGGAAAGGAACAAAGGAGATTGATATGTTGTTCATAAACTGATATAAAGTGAATAAGACAAGTCATAAGTGTAAATGATATGGTCAGTGCAAAGGTATCGAAAAGTCATTGTCTAGAGGAATGCAGCAGGTCCTGGAGGTCCTGGAGTTAAGTTCTCTATTAAGAAGGCGGCCAAGGCTGCGGCAGCAGTGGAGTGGCTTCACTTGAAACCAGTGGACAGGTATTCACTTGAAAGTTGAATCGAGGGGACAGGTATCTATTTTCGTCCAGGAACTGCAAATTAAATTGAGATTATGTGTCTTGCTTTATAATTTAAATTTCCCAGTCTGCATAACCAAAGGGCACTGGCGACAGCTGGGTGAGATGGAATATCATTATATCAATATGTACCAGGCAATTATTTTACTGGTTTGTATTTTGTACTATTTTTATTTTTTTAATTATTTTTTCTTGTATTTTTTTAAATTTTTTTTTACTATTTTGACTATCTGATTCCGTCAGGATTTGAATTCATGATCTGTTCATTGGCGGTTACTTGGGTAATACATGTGTTTGCCATTCAGCCACATGGGCTGGCTGGGGTTAATTTGGGTGGCTATCCTACCCAGGGGCCAGGTCATTCAGAATTATTTTCTTCTGTTCATCTGGTTGCATCTGGCTTGAATTTCGAACTCAGGTCTCTATTTGGACAGCTTATCGGTGAGCTGGTTGCATCTGGATTCGAGCTCAGGTCTCTATTTTGACAGCTCGTGGGTTTACCAAAGTTGGCAGTGGCTATCCTACGACGCTATCTGATGACAAAATTCACAACGAAGAAATGCTCCCGGCAGTTTCACAGTTTGGGTGCCCGCCGAGTTGTTCCCCCTCAGGAGCAATGGTTCCAGAATCCAGATGTCAGTTTGTGGTATCGCTTGCCACGCTTGGGCCCAGAGTCCCCAGGCGGATGCGTCGGATGGTACTATGAAGTAGTATGAACGTTGCTTCGGGTGTCTGTATGCCGGTGCATGGGCCAACAGAGGGTCATCTGGACCTGGACAGATGCTTACTGTGTCATTGCCATGCGGATACTATAGCTTGGTCAAATCGTCACGTTGTCGTCAACATAAGAGGGGGGCCCAGCGTATAACTGTTATTCTTCTTCTTCAGCTTCAAGTTGGCGCTTTCGGAAAAGGAGACCTAGCTCCTAATATTATGGATTCAGAAGTGCTTTAACAAGATTTAAAATGCTTGAGCATGTCGATGTCTTTGTTCTACTAGGCGCTTGCCGTTCATTGCGTGCAATCACAGGACGACTGTGACAGTGTGTGATAGGTACGTTGCTCTGGGTTGCCTTGGGTGGTGCCAGTGTGAATGGCAGGATGCTGAATCAGATACCTACTTGTCTTTCTCTCTGTTTCTTACCAAGCTGAGCTCCTGACCTTTTTTTTTTTCTTTTTTTTATAATTATTAAAATTTGGACCTTTCTCGATTCATGCATGTCATCCTTGTAAAGCAGGGGCCTTTCTAATCTTCTCCGTATCGTTCTCATTTGAACAGTCTGAGACTGAGTATGCCCCGAAGGACCCAACCTCCTGACATTAATAACGGATCGGAGTGAGAGATTCGAAACTCTTTTAACTTACGGATGACTATTTGAAGGTGCGAATGTGCACTATTCGATCACCTGGCAGCAGATGTGATAGCCATTCTGGTCTTAGGCCAAGTCGATCGGTGGTTGTAGACGACAAATTGCAGGTTGGAGAGAAAACTTAGGGATGCGCGTGCTAGTTTTCCGAAGCTTTTTGCATGACGCGTTGCTTTGAGGAACTTGAATGGTATTTGCCGCGAGACTTAGTCAGCAAGTAGAATTGCTCCAAGATCTTATCATTTAAGCCTTGCTTGCATGTTTTTTTTCCGCATAGTACCTAAAGTACCGCACTACGAATGAGGTAGTTACTAGTTAGGCATCATACGTCTGTTACGCACTAAGTCTTGGGCGGAGCGTCATGTTGGGCCAGCTGTGGACATGATGGGATGGCACCTTATCCTGGGACAAAATTTGTGGACCTGCATTTGAAAAGGGAAACATCAAACTAGATGAGTTCCTGGATGTGTCTGTGGCGCTGGAACTCAACCTGAACTTAACGCCTTAAGTTTGGAACATGGCAGTATTTTCTGTTTCAGTGTTTCTGGATCTGTTTTGGGGGCGCTTCTCGCGTCACTCTCAGACTGACCGTCGGGCAAACTGGTCCTGTAGTACGTGCTTTTGGGGTCTACGGCTCAGCATACGGGGCCTTATCGTGGGCCAAATTGCAAGCACTATGTGTGTATGGGTCTTATCCCTCAGACTTCTCTCTTTAAGGACCAGTACCTGCGGACCCTTTTCCCGAGGCCACCCACCGCCAATATATTCTATCAACGGCGGCCTGGCGGGCGCACAAGCCTCCGGAATTTTCGGAGAGGCTCAATCGGATTCCCAACTTGGTTGGGGAGGCGCTTGTACTGGCGGTTTTACCCTGATCTTGTTCACAGTTCTGGTTCCAGCCTTGGCACCAACTTGACTTTCAAACTCAGACTGTCTGACTTCTTACTCGACCCACGATGTCACTGCCCAATTGCATTTGTTGTGTGCTTGAAGTGCTTCTGCTCTGTCAGAAGCAGGTTGGCCTGAAGTGGTCTTTCTTGTCTGGTGTGCACTGTGCAGAGGTTTGCTTGATTTTCTCACTTCAAGTTCAACTTCAAGTTGGTCCATTGGTCACAGATGACCGGTCCCCTGTGTGCGATCATGGACGGTATGCTAAGGTTATAGATGAACGCTGTCCGCTAACTTGTTTTTCAACATGCTTTCTTTGCTTTGTCCAGCAGGTAAAAGCGTTCCATGTCGTGTTTATTACTAGCTAATATTCGACTTCTTTCCTAGTGGGTGTGGTTTCCTGAAGTGGCTTCCAGTTGTGGGTGCTGTTAATACTGGAGTTGGCACCGTTTGGATATTTCTCGTCTTGTTCTTTTCTGGTTTCAGTGTGGTTGTGATTTCTGCGGTTGCAGCGGTTGTGGTTGTGGCCGTGCTGGTGCTCGTGGTGGTGCTCGTGGTGGTTTCCAGGACTTAATTACACTGGCAAGCCTTTAAAGGTACGATTCGCCTGACTCTCAAGCTTTCTCCCACTACGACCTAGCGAAAACCAGCCCTAATGGGGGAAAGGCCAATATTGGACAGCCAGCTGAAGGCATTCTCACTCCTTTGTATTACACATAATGGGGGAAATCCAGGTGAGAATAGGACCTAGTAGATGCTCGCTTTTGTATACTTGGAAGTTATAACCATTGTCAACCATGCTGCAGAATAAAGTTCAATAAACGTTTTTTTACTTTTCTCCTAGGATCAGCCATTTTTGCCATGTATAACTGCATGAAGAAGAAGAAGAAGAAGAAGAAGAAGAAGAAGAAGAAGAACTTAAGAAAAAGAAGAAGAACAACAAGAACTTAAGAAAAAGAAGAAGAAGAAGAAGAGAGAATTATAGCGAGCAGCATCCGGGATCAGGGTTTTATGGATTCAGTGATTTTTGCCTCCGGGAGTGCTCTCGGGTTAGGAAGGGGCCTGGGGGAGTTTGGTCTCCGAGGAAGGGTGGTTGCTGATTGCCTCTTCATCAAAATGCCCGGGCCCTTACCCAGTTTCGGCTCTGGCAACCCTCAAAGGATTGGAGGAGGGAGCACGAGATTTTTTTCTGATCCACTCGTCGACCGTCTTCACCGTAATCTGCGTGTTCGTTTCTGACAAACGGATAATGGACTCCTGGAGGAGCATATCGTGTGGTCGTTCAGAAGTTCAGATTTTCCCTTGGTCCCCGCCGAAAAAGCAGAAACCAGAGGAAAAAAGAGAGCAGCTGATGACAGACTACTAATGGGTAGAATTCAGGCATGTACCCATAGAAATCCAGGGAGCGTTTGTACAGGAATTGGCTCAGAAATATGAAATCATGGATTTCATTGACCCACTTCCCCCTCACGTGGCCCCCGGGGACGACTATCTTATGATAGCCTTGCATTTACCCAAAAAACACATTTTTTCCATCGATGACGTTATCCCCTTTTGTGTAGGGGGGAGGGGTTTTCGGATACACACAACACACAAGACCCGGCCCTGGTGTTTCAAATGCCAGGCTTACAGGCATCTCTCTCTAAATCTGGAACGCCCTCACCACCCAGCAAAAAGAATCAAGGCCGCTGGTCGTCTCTTACGCGATCCCTTCAAAAATACCTGGTGGAGGACGGTGGATGCAGGGCACGAAGGATGGGTATATGTGGATGAGCCGCGAGAAGGAGGCAAAGTAAGGGGGTGGGAGTGGGAGAAAGGTGGCAAGGTAAACTGGGATACAAAGTCATCGGATCAATGGTCTCCACCCTAACCGGTAGAAGTACAAATGGAGAAGTCCGCCAATCGCATGCACTCCACGCACCTCCACCCCCCAAAGGGAGACAGCCCACAGAGACCCGAACAGAACCCAGCCCCCGAGACTTGATCTCCCCGACTGATTTTGGGGAACTATGGCAGTCCCCTCCCCCCAAAAAGAAGACACCCCTCGGTAGACAAACTAAACTGCCAGATCAGCCAACCCGAACGGATAATCGCTTTCAGATACTGACAGCAGAGACTGGGGGATCCGGAGCATCAGAACAACAGCAAGGACAATTGGAACAGCAAGCACAGCTAGAAGAAGAGAAAAATGGTAGAATGCACGGAGGTTTGGAGCCCCAGCTTGGAAGGGCACAGGTAACCCAAGGGAAAGGGAAAGAAAGACGTACACCCTTAGGAAAAGAAAGCCGAGAACGAGGAAGTAAGAAGGAATGAGAAGAGGATGGGAGGGGGAGTGGGGGGGTGAGTATTTGGAGTATTGTACATAGAACTTTTCAACCTCCCACACCTGCCACAGTACCTAAAGCGAACGATGCATGAAATGTGTCTAAGACAGATAAGCCCCCACCGCACCCCCCCGACCAGCCTCCCTTACAGGACGCCGCACAAGACGCCGCGTACGCCACACAGACAAAGTGAGACGAAAGAGAAACAGCGGAAGTAGAGGAGACAAGCCCGTCAAAACGAGCCAAGTTGCGTCACCTAATCGAAAAAGGGCTATATCACAAGAGTGTGCTGAAGGGAGATAGGGTATTGGTCTTACCACTCAGGAAGAAAGTGGAGAAGTGGGAGTTGGGAATGTAACCTGCAGAATCCGAGGACCCGTATACCCTTGTCTACGGGGGAATGACATTACATGGATGGCAGATGGAGAGGAAAGGGGCACTCAGAACCTTCGAAGTGACTGATTTTATAACCAATCACTACGAGCTGGGTGCAATGGTCACCATCAGTGTTTAACGGAGGGCCTGAAAATGGCCTATAAGGATCTGTACGTGAGATTCGAAGAAAACAATGAGGCGGGGCTGCATTGGCATACACACAACGCTCTCTTAGATGTTCAACAGCTAAAAATCAAGTCAAGCAATATCTGGTCTACATAGGAACTGCTGACATGCATTTGCGCAATCCTAAGGAAAAATATTCTCAACAGAGGAGTGGACTGGGATAAGCAAGAATGAACGCCGTTTTAAAACTAATGAGGTAGGGTTCAGGCGCACATACCTAAATGTGGTGAAAATTCTAAATGAACTGGGTAAAAGTCGTATATTGGAAAAAACAAACGTGGAAATGCATGTCGCAACAAGCTGACCTGGACATTAGAACGATCAACGTGAATGGCTTAGCATCGTAACCCAAAAAAACAAGAGCACTATGGGATCTGATGAGAGGGGTGGGGGGAAGGTCGCGGCCAGATGTAGTATGCGTGCAAAAAACCCACCTAATGGACATTCCCGAGCATCACAGAGCCTACAAGCAAGCCTGGCCCAATCAGAGCTACCAAGCCTTTGCTCCACGACCGGGGAGATCTGGGGTGGCACTTTGGATTCCTCCCGAATCACGACTAGAAGTACTTTACTGGGAGAAGGACGAAGAGGAGGGCCGGTGGGTGAAAATCTTGGGGATATTAGAAATCGAAGTAGTCTGCATAATAGTTATTTACGCCCCTAATACAACTCGAGAAAGACAGACCTTCTTCGAAAAGTTGGAAACCCTCCCTATTCCAGGGGTCCCGCTGATTCTAGCGGGGGATTTCAATGGCGCACTAGACAGGTGGCTGGACCGGTGGAGAGTCTCTCAGACCACCGCATATAACACAAAGGAGGATGAGCGGATGTTGAAGGAATTATGTGCTTCCCTGTCACTTTTTGACACCTTTAGGCGCAATCATCCTACCAAAAAAAACTTTACCTGCTTTCAAAATAATGACCCCACCAGATTATCCAAATCTCGTATCGACTTAATCCTAGCTTCAGAAGAACTCGGAGGGGGGCTTTCATTGGCAGCAATACTACCAATTAGCCCGTACTCCGGTTTGGACCACAGGATGGGCATGACGGTCTGGACGCTACGTAAACGTCCAGGCCAAGGGGCCAACTACTACAAACTAAATATTTTTTTGCTTCGAACCAAATCCTTCCAGAAATACCTACGGCAGGCATGTGACTTTTGGAAATTTTATCGCCCACAACAAGAGTCGTAGGTTACTTGGTTCAACAACGGTCTTTTCTTCATGGCAAAAAAGAGCAACGAATTCTCAAAGCAACTAGTTGCTCAAAGATACCAACAAGAGATTACAATTATGCACAACTTAGTAGAGGCAGAATAGGAATAAATATCGCAAGAGCAGGAACAACGGACCGCTGAACTACAGGACCGTATCCAAGATTTGAAAAACCAACTTTTTGAACATGCAAGATATAGATGGCAAGGAGCCCAAACAAGGGCAAGACTTTCCAGATTCGCTACTGAGGGGATGATGGATTCTCATTTCTTTAGCACAGCTAAAGCACGCACGTCGAGGACAACAATTGAAGGACTCTACGAAAATAGAGTTGAGGATGCAGACCCGACAATAACCACAGCCCGCTGTACTAAAATAACATATGACTTCTACAAAGATTTGTTCTCTTCACACATTGACAAATCAGATGCCTTACGCCACGAGCAACTGACAAGAGAATTTTTGGAACCCATGAACAAGGCCCTAACATCCGATCAACGCGACTTTATGGAAGTCCCTCTCTCCAAAAGCGAGATATGGACTGCCCTTATCCAAATGAAGGAGGAAAAAGCACTAGGGATAGACAGCTTCCCCAAGTAATTTTGGAAAACCACATGGGACTTCATGAGCCAAGATGTAATGGACTTCTACGACGAGGTTTGGCTCATTGGGGCAATGGGGGAACGGGTGGGGGATCCTAACCCTCCCATACAAAAAGGGGGACAAGATGGAAATTAGAAACTACAGACCAATCACACTGCTTACAGTCGTGTATAAAATGTTGTTTAAGGCCCTTGCGAACAGGATGATTCCAGCTATGGAAGACGTCATCCACCCTGCTCAAACAGGATTCACGAAGAATAGGAATATACAAGAAAATATCCTGCTAATCCATGAGATCCTTCAACTTACGAGACATTCGCGTCAGAATGCGGCCCTAGTCTTTATCGACTCTGAAAATACTTATGATCATGTGGACTGATTGTTATTGGACAAGTGTCTAGAAAAAATAAATTTTTGACCGAACTTCCGACGATGGATACAAATACTGCACCAAAACGCTACTACGTGTGTCCAAGTTAATGGGAGCCTTGCACCCCCCATACAGTTACAACGCTCGGTGAGACAAGGGGACCCAATCGATCCCTTCCTCTTTTTGATCATTATGAAAGCCTTAGCCGCAAACCTTCGGGCAAATAAAAACATCACCAAAATTAGAGTTACACACATCCCGGAGGATGCGATTCCGGTGAGCTCCCTGTTCGCAGATGACATGACAATTATGGCGGAAGCCACACATCATAACATGGAGGAAATTCATCAAATGATGGAAAGGTTTGCGAAGGTATCCGACATGAGAGTGAACTGGGGATCTAAGACACAGGGCTGGTGGATTTACTACCAAGGGGGGCGTCCGCCAGAATTACCACGCATTGCATGGAAGCCACCAGACACCCCAATGAGGATCCTGAGAGTATGTATGGCCACGCGGGGGCGGCCACCAATAAACGACGAATGGATAGGCACCCCAGTCCAGCATAAATTAAATAATTGGAAGAATAAACACACTTCCCTCTATGGACGTGCCTTGGTGCTTAACAATGTGATCTTCGCAACACTATGATACAAATCCCTTTTGTGGTCCCTGAGCAAACTGATTTTAAGAAGCCTTAAAGGAAAAGCAGCGCTTTCTTATGGAGGGGAGATGGAGAGCTGGCCAACACAATAAGTCGAGTGGCCTGTAACTCAGTCATACAACCGAAAGCAGGGGGAGCTCTCGGGATAATTGACCCAGCCACACAGGTATACGCATTGCAAATCAAATGGATCCAAAAGCTCATTTTCACCTCTCAGAACCCATGGTGCATCTTAGCTCTGGAATATATGGCTCGCTTGGCCCCAGGCCCCCAGCAACCCCCCGAACGGTCCACCCGCTGACCTGGCTAGAGGATCATTTCTGGGCAATCCCACGAAAACTCCCACGTGGCAGGGTGGGTTCAGAAGAAGGAGGGTAGAGGGTGGATAGTTTTTGGCCATCCCTGCTGCAAACTCGGCGGAAGTTGCCGCTCTCGGATAAGCTCCGCCTCGACCGATGGGAATAAATATTTCGCCAACCTCTGTTTGGGAATAAATGGGTGAAAGACACGAGGGGTTGTGTCATGACAAGCTCATCCTCGCCTTGGAAGAGTTGGGTAAAGAATGAAATACTCAGAGTAGGGGGGTTTGGGGACAATGACAAGCAAGATTGGAAAACAGGGAACCAGTTACGCGATATCCTAAGATATTGCCACCACGCGGAAGAATCATTGGAAAAAATTATAGAAAGAATACCGCTGGATTCGTACCAGATCCTCAAACGAGGTCGTATCTTGAAAGAAGGAGACTGGGTAGTACGAACGGGGGCCCCACCGAGCATTGGCCTGATCCACATGGTGTCTTCACAGACAACCTTGGTTGAAGACTATGATATAGCCAAAACGGGTGTTCTCCAGGAAAGTAGGGCACCCTTCGTATGGAGAGACTGAAAGACCCTACAAAGAGTAAGGGTCCTAAAAAAGAAGGGCCAAAGGGTTGCCTTCTAGACAGAAAGACCAATTCATGATTTGCCCTTCGACCCAGTAGAATGGATTTGGCAACACCCTCAAAGGAGAGGAGCAACAGGAATAGGTCACAATGGTCTGCGACAGATGTCGGTTAAATTTGCCTACAAGATGCTCAGACCCAAAAGACACTTGAAAGATATGATTAATGACAAATGGGTTAGGCATTTGAACTTGGACCGCTCCCTCCTTTCCCCGATTAAATGGTTTAAGGAAAAAAAATATAAGCCAATGAAAATCACCTCTCTACAGTGGCAGATAGCTCACCACTGCCTCCCAACCAACGATTGGTTGACAGACCGCACAAACCTTGAACAAAGGAGGTTATTGCTCCCTTGGTGCCAGCGATGTCAGAGCCTTTTTCCCTTCTACAAAAAGGCAGAGACAATTGAGCATATTTTTATGCCATGTCCGATCTCATAGTTCACATGGAGAAGGTGGGGCCGCATCTGGCGAAAAATGGTACCAGGAATCCCTTGGCCCTGGACATGGCATGCTATCCTGGCAGGCTATTTGCCGTCTGCAGCAACATCCATGACATTTGTAGAAAATATGTATAGACTGGGAAGGAGGGTTGTGATTTGGGCACTCTGGTGGCAAAGGTGCATTCTGGCCATGGAAAAAGTACGGGTGGAGGAGCCGGAGATGGAGGAACAGATTCGACAACAGATCCAGCTGGAGCTTATGCAAAGATGGTCGGACACAAAGTCACAGCTAGATCTTCTTAAACAAACAGGAGACATTAGGGGACGAATCACAAGCTTCTGCACGGATTGGATAGGTGGGGACATAGAGGGCTGGATAGCAAAAGTAGAGTGGAGCGGGGACAGAAGAGAAGAGACACGAGAATTAGACGAAATGAGAGATTATCTTTTGATTTTTAAGTACTGGACTAATATAGAACCATCATTCCCGCTACGCCCTCCCTCTGACTTCCAGGACCCTTTTCCACCACATGCCCTGTCACAAATTGAGATCATGCTTTAAACTTTTTTTGAATTGTCCAGATCTGCAAAAAAAGGAACCCTCCCTGGTGGCCCCCGGGAAGGGATCGTGCTAACTTTGACAACAAAAAAACAGCCGGAGAGAGTTTTCCTCGATGTGGTATCAGTGCTCAATGGGTCATCTGGCACCCCCCTCTGGGAGGTGAAGAGATACGGAGGACAAAGGCTTAATTACTATCCAACAAGTAACTTGGGATGCACACACCTGCTCAGTCAATCCCCTAGGAGACAGGGCAATCAATGCTGGCAGGCCTCATAACCATGACTCTGTATATGATCTGTATATGGGACGTTGGACCCGCTTTCCAGCAGGTGATGCTCCCCACCTAGATGAAGCCTCCCCCTGGGTGCTAGTGGTGACTGCTCGTATCAGCAGCACTAGCACTGGCAGAGGTTGTGTTAAAAAAAAAATAAAAAAAATCGGCTAGTGCAAAACTGAAAGTACATGAGAAAGGTCAAATTAGGAATTAAGAATTAAAAGGCGAGGAATGGATTCGCCCTTGTGCGCGAGCGCTGGGCGTGAGCAGCAGGCTAGCGGTCTCCAACTGCCAGGCAGATTGGCGTGATGGCGTGAGGGGGCTATGACAGCCACCTTTTCTGCACATCCAACGCTTAGCGCACGTGGGGAAGTCGAAGGCGATTGACCGCGCTACATCACAGATTGACGTCACTGACGTGGCAGACGGTCTGACTTGTGTCTCTGCGAGTTCCACATTCCACTCCATTGCCGCTGTGTTCTTGCACATGGCATATGGCCTCAAAAGGGTTGGCTATGTCAACGCCTAGTATGGAGTAGTGTGGAGTTGACTCTTGGTTAACCGAAGTGTGAACTCAGGGTAATCATATGGCAGGGGTGCATGTTGGAAGACCATCAGGGCGCTATTTGTCATCATCATCAGAGCGTCGTCCATCATATCATTAGGGAGTGGATCATCAGAGGCACTGCTTCTCATCAGGCACTGAGGCACTCATTCGTCATTAGGGGGCTGCTCATCTTCGTCATCTGAGAGCTGCCCGACATTTTCGTCACGGCGCTATCGGTCATCATCATCACGACGTTGTTTTGGATGTATGTGGACTTTGGATAAGTCCAGAGACATCGAGGGGGTAGGGCTTTTTCAGAATGTTGTACCCAAAATGTCATCAAATTTTTGCCACAAGTTGGATTTTCAATTTCGTTTAAAAAATAAAATATGTCCGTTCTGACGAAATCACTGTTGTTTTTTGCCTTGCAAGTATCATACAGCGTCTCCAAGACTCTTCCACACCAGTTGAATTTGTGGCCACGGCGTTCCAGAAGACATCGTTAGTGACCACGACACTCAATTCATGTTGGTATTTTGGACATCCCTCATGAAGGAACTCGGCACTGAGATGAAACCGAGTTCGGATCAACACCCACAAACGGACGGGCAAACGGAGCGGGCACATCAAACCGCTCAAATGATGCTTTGTACGCTCATCTGTCCGCACCAGAGACATTGGATTGACCACCTCCCCGACATCGAATTCACCCTACAACACTTTGTTGCATCCGGCGATTGGTGTGTCCTTTCGAGTTGCACCACGGTGGCCGGCAAGGTCGTATCTTCGCAAATTTTCTCTTCCGTCGGGCAACCGACATTGACGCCTCTAGCTCTCATTAGGGAAACACCCGCGTCGAGCTCGGATCGCGGACCCAAATGGGTCCGCATCCGCGGCCTACCTGGTCCGCACCGCGGACCCGATTTTACACGAATTTTCTTGAATTAAATAATAGGTAAAAAAAAATTTTAAAAAATGGGGTTGTAGGGAATTTTGAGCCCTACAACCCTATATTTGTTTTTTTTGAATCCGACTTTATTTAGGATTTTTAAAAAATCAAAAACGAAATTGGATTTAAAGAAAATTAAAAAACAAATATATAAAGAAAAGCAGGAATTTTTTTTGGTCATTTTTTATCATGAGATATATGGTCCGTGAGCTTACCTGTATTTTTTTAGAAATGAATTCATGTTTTTTGCAGAAGTGTGAGGTGTTTTCAAAAAATGCGGTTGCCAAAAAAAAAAAAAAAAAAAAAAAAAAAAAGGGGTTTGA
>BFEA01000033.1:4292096-4306292 GCA_003427395.1 Chara braunii
AAAAAAAAAAAAAAAAAAAAAAAAAACGCCGCCATATGTTTTGTCTTTTGTGCATGTGATGAGTAGAGGCCCATGGCCTGTCTGCTTTCAAATGCCAAGGCCTGGAACCTTCCTGAATTTCCATTGGTCTGCTGCTGCTTGGGCCTTTTAGTATGACTTTTCGATTTTGGCATATGATTTCGACTGTGGACTGTGACTCCTGCCACTAGGACACGAATCTGGCCTGTGGAACTGCCCTTTACTTGTGGGATGTGACTCTTCAATATGACTTTTCATTATGAAACGTGATTTTTGCCCCTAAGATGTGACTGTTTGATGGGTGCCTGTTGGACTGGACTACTAAGGTACCCAACTATGACCTTAAAGTTTTTGAAAATGACTAACTCGACCCTTTCTTGGCCAGGGCCTCTGACCGTGAGCCCCGAATTTAAGGTCTGAATCGTGGAAGGCCTTTCAGCATGTGGTGAGTAGAGGCCCTTAGGGCCACTACACGTATTCCTAGGAAAAGAAAAACGAAAAAAAAACAAAAGAAAAATGAGAAAACAAAAGAAAAACGAGAAAACAAAAGAAAAACGAGAAAACAGAGAATTAGTGACCCATAACTGTGATGCACAGAGTGCCACAGACCTGAATTCGAATCCAGACTATATATTCTCGGCCCACACAGGTAGTCTACAAGTCTAACGTCCATCTTTGCTCCACGAGGGGTCCTTGCTAATCCGTAGGGGCCCTCCAAAATGAGACTGGACGAATAGATTGGAGCATTAATTTTGTAAAAAGGGGAAAAAAAAAACAAAAAGGACTTGCACACACATCTGCTCACAGTGGTGGGGGCTGGGGTAACCCCAACGTTTTTCCCTCTTCCAGTTTGATTTTCAGGAGGGAGGGGCATTTTTCGCCACCCCACCCTGTTAAGAGAGGTTGATTTTTTTTCTCTTCTTCTTGTTTTTAGTGTTTGGGCACGTAGGGCCATGTATCCGAGGCCCAACGCGCCGGTTCCGTTTTTCAAAATTCAACACGACACCTCGTTTTTGTGTTAAACGCAATTCAACTGTGGTCCCCGGAATAACGACGTTCAATTTTTCCTGTTCTCCGTTCATCGGACACACGGGACGAGGCTGCAGCACAAAGGAGGAGAGAGAGGGCAGAAGGAAAGCGGCCAGTGGAGGAATCGGACGTGCCAGCAACGAGGCTGTCACAAGGTGATCTGGCGCGCAATCCGGAACCGCCGCAGGAGGAATCCGGAGGAAATGGCGTCTCCACCACGGAGGGATCCAGAAGCAGACCCCTCAGAAGAAGTCCAACCGTGACGCCGACTCAATCCTCTCCACCTCCGCGGCCCACCGTTCGCATACGTGGAGATGAGGGCACTCAGGCTTCGTCCCCGGTCGTTATCCCATCGTCCCCTTGATTTTCTCGTCGTCCATCAGCTCGCGGGTCGACCCCCGTTTCCTTCCAGCTGGTATCCTTTCCCCCCAGGGCCTTCCCTTTTTCACCAACTCTACTCCACCCGCCTCATCATCAACGTCTTCCCGCACGCCACTGCTCGCTCTATCGTAGCTACCTTCCCCCTCCACGTCCTCCTTTTCAGCTCGGCATGGCAAGAATATAATAATATAGAAGTCTATTGTATCATCTCTGGCACCATCCCCACATGCGAAGATTATGATAACTTCCGCGTTTCGATTCCCCGCACCCTCTGTACCCTTTACCCTGATTACCTTGCTTCGCTTCCACATCAAGATCATTGCTTCCCTCGCATCCATTGCACCATCCACTATACCCAAGTAACCCAACTTCCCACTGGAGATCGAGAACGGAGTCGCTTTCTACCACCTCTCCCCCAAGTTCACCCTCGGACCCTCCTCTCCCTCCACCAGTCATAAGGCTACCCTTCCCCAGCAACCTCTAGGTCCGGAGCTTGAATGTCACCTTGGATGACTTCCACACTCTCATCGTACGTCGTACGGTAAGTGGCACGTGTCAGCTCCACGACGATCGTCGACATATTTTAGGACCAGTGAATGGCGGAGAGCAAGCACTGCCAAGCAGGAACTTGCTCACTGCAAGATTGGAACCCCCTGAGCGTCACATATGTGACGAACTGTTTTCTGCAACCGCGCGGATTTCTGCGCAAGGCTATTTCGGGGGATGAAATTGGTTGAGTCGGGATGGCCTGGTGAATTGCATGGATGCCCCTGCTTTTCTTGTCCCTTTTGAATGAAGGCTGGCCTGGTTCCGTGACGGTTGGTAGTTGATCGCGCCTTAGCGAGCGCGACGAATAACTGTTGTCATAGCTGCTTTCTTGTTCTGCTATGGGAAAGGGGAATTTTGGCGCGATTCCCGCGCGGGAGAATCTTTTTGAATTTTTAACTGTTGTCGAGCCCCCGCGGGCTCTCGAAATTTGCTTTGTCTGAAATTCCTTTTTGCAACTAAGATTTAAGTTAGGAATTTAGGAGCACCTCAATTTTTGATGCACGACGCTTCTTGCTTGCGCACGCCTTGCCGCGTCAGGATCTGCGCTCTGATTTTTCCGCGCCTGAATCCTTGCGAGTAAGTTGTAACTGTAATTCTGGTTTTGGCGGGCATGGTTGCAACTGTAATCCTCTCGTTCTTGATATCTTTTGTGGCAGCCCCGTGTGCGCGTGCTTCTTTCTATGTCTTATTGGCCTGAACGCATGTGTGACCAAATCGATGTGTGGAGTGAGCCTATGTTCCCCACGCTGCGGCTTGGCCATGCAGTCCTAGGCACTCCCTTCCTCCTTCTTCCCCGTACTCAGACACAATCCAGGGTATCGCACGCATACGCATGCATGCTATAAATTTCATAAGCGCGATTAACTCCCTCTCTAAGACTTCAGGAAGTTAGCGTGGTCGATAGGATCAACTAACGAGCGAGATTTGGAAGGTGAGTAGAGAGTTGGGCGATCCGACGAGTTGGTGTTGGGCATGCGGGGTTGACGTGGAGGCCGTGACGGACTGCGACACACGGGCGAACCCGGCTGGCATGCTCGGACTAAGCGGGGTGATAACTTTATGTAGGTGTGAGGCGACTGACTGCCCGCATCGGGGTGATGAGAAGAGAGAGAGAGAGAGAGAGAGAGAGAGAGAGAGAGAGAGAGAGAGAGAGAGAGAGAGAGAGAGAGAGGCGGGAAGCGTGCGATGAGCTTCTTCTTCTATCCCTCTAAGCCATTTTGATTCTTCTTTTGTACCATCTCGATGCATGAACAATTGTCACCTTCTTTTTGTTTATGAATGCATGAAACTGGACGCGTGGACGATGGGTATTTGCCTGCCGAAATTAAATAAGCATGCTATGATCAAATGTTTGTCTCATGATAGGACTATCTACCTTTGGTTAACAGTGTCGAGCGCATCGGTCCGGCACCACACAAGGCAGCGCGGGACCCTCCCGGCCGCGTCACGCAGGAGTTAGTTTGAATCCTCGTCGCAAGTGTACATGGAGCTTTCGCAAGCCGCTCCGGTCGAGTGCGCCAGCCATACCTCTCGCGAGCCCCTACGACAAGACAGGGCCTACACAAGGCACGACTTACCTCCACCTTACGGGAGTTGTCACCTCCCTTCGGTGGACGTATCCCCGCCGAACTACCAGTCCAGAGTACGAAAGCTGATCAGTTGCAATCGCAGAGGTGGACCAGCCGAGGGCGTTTCTCGTTCGTTGTAGCATAGGGGGCACGTGCGGCATTACGCCTCTATCGGACCCGTACGCGAACCGACACCTTGGAGGGTTGAGGTCCCAAGCACGACCTGTCGCCGGTCGACTAGGACGCATCCCACACGCCAAGCGCACACCACTATAAAGAACATAAAAAATAAAACACACACACACAACACACGCATGAGACGACACAACACAAACAATGCGACAACACCCCTATTCCCTTATTAGCCAACCCATAACTATCCGATACGGGAATCAGATAGGTGTTTGCGCTCGAAGCCTGGTATAAAAATCGCGCGGTCGCAGGGCCTACTCATATCGACTCGCAATGTAGGCGTACGCAAGCAGTCGCAATGATGGCGTACTATGTAGTACCCATACTCTTGTGGTCCTCGTTAATCTCGAGGGTGGTATTCGACACTTAAGTGTCGGCTGACACGCGCCTTGAGGGTTAATCTCTCGACGTTGGACAACCGCCAAATGCGGTTGAAAGCCACACCCTCTTCTGCACCCTGCGGAGAGTGGGTGGTACACAGGTTCATACCTGTGGTGGCAATCGTCTCTTATGGCCCTGGAGACCAGCTCCTTCTCCTACGGCCCAGAAAGAAGTCAAGGGGTTTGACTTTGACGGCTGCCATGGACTACAACGTCCAACTATAATAACTCTAAAAAACAAATATAGGCCGAAGACCTCCCTGCCCCAAAATAACAAAATTGGGTACCTTTTTTTTTTTTTTGGCACCACGGCCTATACTGGTTCTGAACACTCATGCATATGTATGAATCCCTTAATCCCATAACTCTAGACACTAGGACGGCGAAACGTCGCGCGCAAGACTTTAGTATAAAGTAACGCGGTTGCGAGTCTGTCCTACACCAGCCGGCGATGCTAGTCATACGCGGTAATTGCAGTTTCAGCCTCGCGATATTGAATGGCTGAAGGAGTATATCGTGAGGGGTTACCCTTCACGATATTGAACGGCTGAAGGACATGTCGTTCAGCCCTTGCAACACTTCTGCCCTTAGGGTTGGGTGTCTCGACGGGCAGGGCAGATAGGCTTTGCGCGAGGGAAGGTTCCTTCCCTGCAGAGTCTAGGGTTTGGGTTGTCCTGGACAAGGACCTTGAATCCAGTCCCAGGACTAACGTCCGACTATGAAATCCCTAAGAAACATACAACGATACAAAAGGGTTTTTTTTTTCCTCTCTCAGCCCCAACCTTGATTTTTACCCCTAAGCGAGGTCTGCCTAGGCCACACGAACACTCAATATAAATACACACATATATATATATAGGGGGTAAATACGTGACGATCACTTCTCACAGTCACAGTGGGACTCCTCACAACCATATGTATATGCACGTAGTCAAATCCAAAATCCGAATCACAAAACATACCTGCAATCACATCAAAGAGTCAAACAAGAACCCATGCACTACACAGAGCCAACCCCAACCACTCTCTATACTCATATCCCTCGTTTTAGCCATGCAAACCCCAGCCTCCTCTCCAACCAACCATAATTAAATACTCAGCACCTTTGTTAAATGGTCATTCAGTAAAAGTCCTGGTGAAACCTTAACAAACAATAAAAATCACCAGGGCTAAAGCCTTTAAGGTTGAGTATTGAGGGTGAATTGGAATTGAGCCGTAAACCGACGGATCGGCAACCGACCTGTTATCTGTGATAACAGAAGGTGATCCTCAAGGGATCAAGCTGAATCTAGTCCAAGTCCTGAATCAGATCGACCAAGCTGGTCTGTAATACAAGAGAGGTCAACGCCCAAGATTAACCCTATAAGTCATATGGGGAATAGTCCCCATATCGTGATCTCACCCAACTCCTGCTAGCTAATTATGCCTAAGTCTACCTCTAAATCAGTGCCCACAGAAAGGTAGACTCACGGCATAATCTCCCCTATTCAATGTGGATTACCAGAATCGTCACCTGTCAAAATATAGTCTAACTCCTTTAAACTAAGAGAAATTTCGGCAGTGCTTTCATAATTTATATCAGTCCAAACATGAAAACAAAAATAATTTTTGACTGTTCAAAGTCCAAATTTTGTCTAACTCCCTGAATTAGCAAAACTTTGGGCTGCACTCCCTTTAAGAAATGAGACTTCGCAGATTTTTACTAAGCCATGTATAAAAAGTCATACAAGTTTGATCTTTGGAAAGCCAAAATGTGACGAACTCCTTGGATTTGCAGAAATTTCGGCAGCGCTTCCCGTAGGAAAATTGGTTTACCAAGATTTATACAAGCCCAAGTACAATAAATAACCTCAGAAATGCAAAAAAAAAAAATGATCTAAGTAAAAAAAACTATCACAGAAAATGCAGAAATTGAAACTAACTCCTATCCCTCTGGCACGTGGCGAGCAATTACAGCAACTACCTGTCAAACTGAAATTCAGACTAAGTAGTGATCTCATTCAGCCCCATGCAAGCCAAACCACAAGGGTAAGCACTCTCACCAACCCAAATTACCCTCAGAAATCAGTAGTTCATAGTCTTTCAATGATTTAACCCCTTATACCCTACTTACATAGGGCATTGAGATTGGTCATTCGTCTTAGAAACAATGCCAACTCTTTGCCTTAGTTATACACGAACAGATTGCACAACTACTTTTCTCTTCATTGGGCATATGACTGAGCCATTCATCTTGGAAACAATGTTTAGTCGCCCTGAACCGTTTAAATAGCCAAATTATATATACTTCTCTGAACTTAATCTTCGAAAAGTGAGCGTAGGGCTGAGCCATTCGTCTTAGAAACAATGCTCAGCCTGCCAAAGTTACCTTCAATTATAACTCTTAGTTATACTCTCTTCATTGTGATAAGGCTATAGTCAGACCATTTGTCTTAGAAACAATGTCTGGCTAGCCTTGTTCTTATATATATACAGATATAAAACTATAGAAAATCAAATTCCTTTGTTTTCATTATAATCCTGTGGCCTCAGACTTAGACCATTCGTCTTAGAAACAATGTCTAGTCCTTTGCCCTGAACCTCCCTCAGAATAAAACAACCAAAGAGAGTTGAGTCATTCGTCTTAGAAACAATGTCCATCTCCCATTTTCTCAACACTAAAAAAAGTAGAGTACTCTTGGGTCAAGACCCAGAGACTGTTCAGAAACCGCCCAAAGTAAATAGCGACCAGACCATTCATCTTAGAAACAATGTCTGGTCCTCAAAATTCAAGCAACCAATACCCCACACAATAAGTAGCCAGACCATTCATCTTAGAAAAAATGTCTAACACAATTAAATAAACACAGCGACCAAGCCATTCGTCTTAGAAACAATGTTTGGTCCTTCATAAAATAGAACAAAACACAGCAGTCAGGTCATTCATCTTAGAAACAATACCTGACCCTATAAGACTCATTCAAGCGCAAGCAAAACTACCTTCCTCCCAGCCTTCCCCCTAATGCAACCCTTTGTTACAATCTGCTTTCAGACAAACAAAGAAACTGAAACTGTCATTATATCATCGTTCCTTTACTTTGTCTGATTTAAGTACTGAAAGTCAAACTAAAAGTCAAAGTAGGGTTGCATACAATGCACTCGGTCAATACATAGGGTGTTGTACAGATAGGGGCTATACTGGGTTTATAAGGGAAAACAATGGTTACCTCTGAGTTCCCTGCCTCCAGAACTCCTCCTTAGTTCCGGCAGAGCTCCCGCAATCGGTGGGTTGACTCCCCACAGAGCCTTGGTGTGGACCTACGGGTTGCAATCCCGCCTGCCACCTTCCTCTCAGAACCAATAGACTAGACTCAGAGTAAGAAGGGCAGAAGGAGAGAGATTTGAGACTCTCAGATCCAAAAGGGGTACACTCAGACTCGCGTGAGAGGGCTTTCAAGTCTTCATCACCTGAGGGCCCCGCAATGGTGGCCAAGTGTAACAGCTTGGTCAACCTCAAAGTTCAACTGTTGAGCCCAGTCCCCCTCACGAACTCCCAAGCTGCAGTAACACTCCCCCTTTTGCGTTGCCCACTCTCCAAGCCACCGCAGCAGTCTCCTTTTCAGCCCAATCACCGTTGTATAGTCGGTTGTAATAGTTGGTACTAGCCGGCGGCAGCGCGCAGCAGCTTGCCGCAATCAACAACAGTTTGTGCACAGTCAACAGGCGCCGTAGCAGTTCGCACCGGCTTAGCAACAGCCAGCCGCAATTTGTGCACAGTTCAACAATAGCAGTAGCCTTCCACAGCCTGTAGCAGTCAACAATAGCAAGTCGCAGTAGCAGCAGTCCCCTAGAGCCTCACCTGCCGTCTGCACTCTTTAGCAGCAATAGCAACTGATACCGGATGCAGCGACTATGCGTAGCAGTCAGGTGCAGTGAGGTATGTGCTAAGTATAGTGGACAGGCAGCGGACAGGTAGCCCAAGGACCAACAGGTCTTATACCACGTGACACAGCTGCAGCCCCGCAGCCTTGGCCAACAGCCTTTGACACAGAGTACGCCTCGTACACACCCGTGATGTATCGTAGTACGGCAAAGGCACGCAACGAGACCCAACGACACTATGGCTTAGCACAGCAAACGTAGCAACTGCACAGCTGCATGATTACTTCCTCTATGCTACAGCTTCGCCTCCCAACATGAAGTCGTAGCCCCACTGCTCCAAACAACCGCCATGCTCAAAACAGTGCAGCAACTTGCAGCAAGCCCAACAACTATCGTAGTAAGAATGTCGTCACAATGGGCAGCAAGGCGCCCGACTATGAAGCTGTGTTGTGCTATAGGACAGTAGCAAGTGGGATCAGCTACAACTTGTAGTAGTTTGCGCGTATGGCTACTAAAACAGGCCCAGCTATAGTAAACAAAAACAGCCAATACACAGTAGTTCGTACAGTCATCAATCAGCACAACAACCCATAGTGAGCACGATACTGCTGTAACAGAGAATCCGCGACCAAGTAGTTATTCGTTTGGTGAATACTACAATAGCCCATAGTAGTATGGCAGTACAACAACTGCCATAGTGGCAGCATAGCTGACGCAACCTGCGGCCCACATATMAGCAGAGCAACACTGGATACCGCATCAACCGGAACGCCCAGTGGGGTGCGGCCCCTTTTTCCTTTTGGGCATACAACGTCGAATAGTAATCGAGGACCGCCACGTCATCCGCTCATAGTACCATTCATCGTGCTCATGGTCCAAGCGAAACAGCCATGGAGCAGGCTGCCCCTTCGTTGCTGGCTTACCAATGCCTCCCCACGCCCTTGCGCCTGAAGTCAATAACGTACTGCTTAACATGCAAGCCTCGCCGCTCTGCTCCTGGCTACTCTAGTCGCTCGGATTAGCAGGGTCAGAGTGACTCCGTCCTTCAAGCACGGCATCATTCGCTACCCTCTCTCAACTGGTCTCACAGCGAGGCCGAGTAAGTCTCCCGCTGGCACACACAGATCGTCACCGCCTTCCCGAGCCAACGCCGTAGCTCGGCCTTTGGCTCATCCTGCATCCGCCAACTCCTCTCCGAGGTAAGTTCCCCCTCCCCTCTCGACTTTCCATTTCGCTCTTCTCGTTCACTATCACCCCCCCCCCTTCTATTCACAAGTGCACCTGGTCGCTTCCCTACGCCAGGTCCATCCAAACTCTTGAGGACAAAGATCCGAAGCGAGAAGGAAAGGATCGCGGAGCGGCCTTATTGGAGACGATCAACAACCACCGAACGATGATTACTCACCCCGACAAGCAGTCCACCCCGCCGAAGTAAGAGTCGTGCTCGGGGGAATGAATTTTCCGCCAGAATACGGCCATATGTATTACTTTCTTATCCCGCTTACACCCACTTGACTGTTGCCACATAGCCAAAACTAGCATCATCGCCGCACTCACCAGCCTTCAAAACTCTTAGTTACCACCTTCTTTCACTCGATCCAGTCACAAAACGATCGAGCCCCTCACTTCCCTCATACCATAGTCTCCCTTCCCATATCTCAGCGCACTGTTTTTCCCCTCTATCTTTCTTTCTACTAACTTAACACTCCAACTGACCTCACTATCCATCTCGCCCAGGGTCAAAACCCCAGAATCGCCTCTTCCCTCACCTAAAACAGTCCCCAAACGAGCGAGCACCACATCCTCCGCTGCGCCCTATCCGTCACTCTCACTTCTGCCATCTCCGACTTCAGTCTGAATGCATCTGCCGTGCCTTTGCGACCGGGTCCTTCCCCCTCTCTGCTGCCCGTCGCCTCTCCGCCCTGCCTCACCGTACCGTCTCAGCGCCTGTCCCCCGCAACGCTTCTGTTGTCGTCATTCCGGTCCCTCAACATCGCACGGTCTGATAACGCTCACCCCCCTAATGACCATCTACTTGTCGGACCTGCTCTCGTTTTATGCGCATCACCCGTGCACCGGGCTATGCCAATTTTCCCTGTATCGTTCCAACTTTAACGGATGTCCCGAAGGACTCCATCGGGGTAATGCCCCTCGGCACCGTTAGAGCCAGACGACCTTTGCGCCGGTCCTGTCGGCGGAGAGTGGGGTTTGCTCTCAGACGACCCCGAGTTTCGCCCACTGAGACCCCTCCCCTTTGCCTGGGCATGACCGCGATTGGTAAGCCAGGCCCCGAAAGGGGCGAAAAAGAAAGAGAAAAAAAAAATTAGCTTACAAAGACGGATAGTTAGAAAAACAAGTGGCTGTTGGCACCTTGCCAGTCCCGCGGGTCGAGCCCGTCACCGCGTCTACTAGCAAAAGCTTGAGGGGGATAGCCCCGACGGACCCTCAACCCCTCGGCTTTCTCCATGCTGCTCCGCTGTTGCATGCGTGCTGCCTGCTGGCCTCGATCCCTGCTCCCTCGCTATAACAGTCCAACGTCGTAACCTATAGGGCTAAGCCCAAGCCTGGAACCAACAGGCGCGAAATTCCATATAAGGCGGTGCGGCCAAGTACTTAAGACTGAGAGAAACGCAGTAGGCCTTGTCTCCACTTATGACCAGACGTGTTGCTGCCAAGCAATCACGCCGGTCTCCCCAATTGCACCACGGCCGCCCCACGCACCATCCTACATACCAGACCTGCCGCCGGTCAAGCGTGGCAAACGAGGGTCAATCTACTAATCCTTAGTCCAATCAACGGTGCAAGATCAAAGCAGACATTTATGCCGGCATTTACGAAAAGGGTAAGATCACATGCGCGCCTTAAAGCTGCGCGCCCACCCACCCTATCTACTTAGATAACTCTGGCCCATACATAGGTAACCAATTGAACATTCACAAGGCCGGAACCAACGACCCTTCTGTCACTTGCAAAAACCAGGGCGGATACCCTTGTAAGGGTATTCGCGCCGACAACGGGCCAGCGCGTGTGAGACGCGGGCCATTGGTTTTTATCCATCGGCCTGAAGGGCAAGCCTTGTGCACACACGTGTAAGCCCGATCAGACGCATGTGGCCTACACGCATGTCTGCAGTGCCTGTGCTCAGTCCAACTGTTCGAACTACCGAGTTTCCTCCTCACCCCGCAGCATGAATATTGAATTCCCTTTTCGTATTACTGACCGTAAGTGTTTGAGGGATCCGGAATTCCGGGAGTATTGGGAGTGCGTGTGTCTGTCTGCACGACCGAGGGGAGAACTTCCTGAATTTCCATACCCAGTGGGAAACGAACGTATCTGCGAGCGGGACATCGACCGAGCTGGAAAGCGCATTCCACACCCCCCGTAATTCCCTCACTCGTACACGTGTCACCTTGTTGCAGAACCAAGAGTAATTATTCTGGAAACCGACTTCCCTCCCTGCCACCGCATATTGCCCTTCCATTCGCTGACCCTCATCCCCTGGCGCGCAATCGCTCCGTATTGGCCCCAATCCCCGTGCTCGGAGTGCTTGCAAGTCCGCAAGTACCGAGCCTCCGGTTTCATCCAGCAAACTCGCTCGGAGGAAGAGCGACGAGCGCATAGCCTTCGGTTGAGGCCGGCCTCGTCGGATTCTGAGACCAGCGACGCACAATGCCAACAAGTGGTCACACAGCGTGATAGCCATAGCGTCCCGTCCATGCACCAAATACGAGTCCGACCCAGACGACGGAACCCGCAGAGGTGGTAGCCCCACGATCAGAAGCATAGAAACAGACTCCCGCGCCTATCCTCTTGCATTCCTATCTCTGAAACTTGCCACAGGAGATCTCAGTTCCGACCTGAGACTCCACCCCCACTTTCCCAAAAATCCTTGGCACACCCCTTTTCGCACTTCCAGGCCCACTCACACTCCGATCAGGAAGTCGCGCCGGGCGTGAGGTTTGGGCGTCACAGCGGCGTGGGAGACGTAGCCACTCTCCACGCATCGATCCAGTCATGCATCGTTCAGGCCAATAAGATTGAGGGAAATATGTTTGCGCAAGGGCGCGCCGAAGATATCAAGAAGGAGGAGATTACAGTTACATTTGCGCTTGCCAAGAAGAGAATTACAGTTACACGTGAGATTAAGGCGTGGAGAAGCTAGAGCACAGACCCTGGCGCGGCAAAGCGCGGGCAAGCAAGAAGCACCGTGCAGTTGCAGGCAAAATTACGATGCACCCAAATTCCTAGCCTACTTTAAGTCCTAATTGCAAAAAGAAATTCCGAGAACCCGCATGGGCTCGACTTCAGTTGAAAATTCAAAAAGATTCGAAAAAAGACTCCCCCGCGCGATGATCGCGCCAAAATTCCCCATTCCTCACAGCAGAACAAGAAAGAAGCTACGGCAACAATTATTTTCCGCGCTCGCTCAGGCGCGATCAACTACCAACCATCGTGGGACCGCCCCCTTTTTCTAAAAGTCGAGGGCATTCATGTAGTTGGATGGGCCCCTCTCAAAACAGTTCGTGCAGAAAATTGTGCACCTTCAGAAAACAGTTCGTCACAGGGCCACGCCCCACTTGCGGAGATTTTGGCTCACTCTCGAGTATGCACGGGCCCCTGCCATCTGATCCAGAAATCTCGCAGCCCGCACTGTTTCCGAATTGAAAAATACTTGAAAACTATACTAAACCCCCGCTAATGGGCACAGCCCCCAGTATACTGTAGGTAGAGAGGAGAAAAGGACTACAAACAAGGGGTTGTGGCACTGCTTCATCCAGGTGAACTCATTCATATACGCACACGCAATGTCTGCTGCACTGCCTGAATGCACCCTGGAAGAGCCATACTGCAGTCTGCAGGAAGAGGCCAGTATGTAGCGGAACCCTCATTTTCCCGCTATGCTGGCCTCCTTTGGGCCCTGCAAAACTTTGGGTGCGGCGATTTTTCAAGTAGGAAAAAGAAGGCTCACAGGAACTGGTGGGAAATAAAGAGAAAAGGAGGTCTGGTAACACATACCACTGTCATCCCCCAAATAGAACGCCTGGTCATTATAGCTGTAGGCTGATAATGGGTCTCCATCAAGAGTCCTTCTAGAGTGGTCAGAGTCCTTAAATCGCACCCATCGCTCCACTTACTCTAGAAGCCTCACTCTTGAACTTGGCAAGCACTCTCGACATAACTATGGGACAACTAAACTTCTCGTTTGTCCACTGGGATTCCAGGTCACTCTTGAAAAACAAAGCATCACTATTGCCACCAAGGGTCCTTGTGGCCACCCTAGAGAATAGTGGGGTTGCAGGTGGTGACTCTAGACCAATCTAGAGTGCACTTTAGAGTGCACTTTGGCAGCTCTGTCTGACAGCTCTTGAAAGGCACTTTCAGGAGCAAATTTCAAGAGGTAGGGCACACTCACACTGCGGTACCAAATCCGCGTAATCCCCAAAATCCCCAAAAAATAGTGTCAAGGGGCAGTCACACCCAGATCGCATTTCGCAAACTACTCATTCGTGAACGCTTTTGTCAGAGGCCTGAGGAACCTCGGGGTTCGGAATTTGCGGTAACCTCCGGAGGTTACCGCAAATTCCGTATTCCTTTTTTAATTAATTTTCAAAAAGTGGTAGAAAATTCCGAAACATGAGATATTGGCGCGATACGAATAGATGGGAGCAATGGTTAAAAAAAAAAAAAAAAAAAAAAAGCAATAGCAATTGGAAAGAAGTAAAAAAAACATCCAGCGGCCTAGCTCAGTTGGTTAGGCATGCAAGTGGCATTCAGGAGGTTCTGGGTTCAAGCCCCATGGCCGCCTGTGGCGCACTTAGTGCCAACGGACTGTGATAGTCCTCTGGATACCCCTGATCGGTATTAGCGGGGTCTATGACCAACACGGGTGTGAGTGTGAGCGCGAGTGGGTTGTGTGTGGTGTGTGGGAGAGTGTTGACCATAGCCTCTGCTGCTACTCGATGAAGGGTGGGGGACGATGAGAAAGGGAGGCACAGCTACTGGCAGGTCTCGGTCTTTGTGTTAGCCAGACCCCCACTGGCGGCCCCAACCCTATACCCTAACCATTAGGGGCAAGGGGCAACATGAAATCCCCCCTTCACAAAGGGAGGAAAACTATGCTTGCAGGGGTCCCCTCTAGATAGTCTTAGGAGTAGGTAGTGGAAGGTAAAAACAGAAGTTGAGAGAAGAATATAGACAGTTGTGATCACCCCAATATA
>BFEA01000033.1:4319225-4338915 GCA_003427395.1 Chara braunii
ACCACCACCTCCCGTTTTTGCCAATTACTGAACCGGTAGAATGTTGTGCTCCTGCCTTACTGTTTTTCCTACCTCTGGACCTCCGGAACTTCAACTCAGAGAGATTGGTTATATTTGAGCCCAGGAATAGATTGAGAGAGGGAGGATGGCGCGAAGAAAGACGGCTCAGACCTGATAAGCTGGATTCAAGCTTGGGGTGAGAGATGCCTTAGGGACCGAAACCCTCATCAGCAAGGATACATGTCTTTTGCAGGAACCCCGAATGCAGCAGGAGCCAGAAGGAGGCTAGATTATTTTCTAGTATCAGAAGCAGCAGCAGCGAAAGCTGTTAACACGGTGGGGGAGTGCAGCGCGCCACTATCATATTAAAAAAACAGTCCTGATAGAGCTTGTGGTGGCACAATGTCTGCGGCAGGGATGGGGCCTTTTCAAGCTCAATACTGCTAAATTAATCTTGAAGACGATGGACGGAATGAGTGGGTGGCGATTTTCTGGCAGGACTGCGGCCAAGCAAAACAATACTTCGATTCCTTGGCTGACTGGTGTGATGCTATGTATCCCCAGCGGTCATGACTGCGGGGTCAAACTCGGATTGCGGTCAGGATCCCGACCACCGGCCACCGCCCGATCGGTCGGGGCCGATAATTTGTTATATTTAAAAAAATAAACAATCATAGACCAAAAAAAAAATAAATGGGGTTGTGAACTTGTAGGGTTTGAAAATCCCTACAACTCAGGCTGAGACAGTGGGAGGATATGCAAGCTGAGAGGGAAGGATGGGGGAAGCAGGTTTTTGCAGAGAAGGGTATATATCACGATGGACAGGCCAACCAAAGAAACATTCAGCCGACTGCTAGCTTGAAGGAAACAAGTTCCGATGATTGAGCTGAAAATATTGGACCATTTCTTGATTTATGTGTGTCATCCTTGCACATAACCGCATAATCGAAACTGGGGGCCATGGTAATCTTCTCTATATCGCTCCAGTTTTAATGGATGTTCCAAAGGACAAAACCGCATGGTTCTGAGGACCTCTGTTTTGGCAAACTCCTGAAAAATTGCACATCACCTTTCATAAGGCCCTGATCCCACTAGTCTCTTTTACGAAAAAGTAGAAAGTGAAGCCCGCTCCTATGGGCTGTGAAAGGAAAATCATCTCCCACAACTCCGAAAAGAACGGTGCTTTTACCGGACAGATTCTTGCGCCGGCCGTCGCTCGGAGCTGCCACGATAGAAACCATTTCCACATCCTAGACCTGCTCATACGGAAAGAAGTGGATGGCCCAAAACTCATATTTTTACTTGGTGGGAGTAGTGTCGGATCAGGCCCTAAGACCTGTAAGGGAAGGGGACGTGTCACCCAGCTTTTGGGTTCCATCAGGCCAGATGGTGTGGAGGTGTCCAACCAGTCAAACCCCTTGCATAGGGAGTGTGTGCTTTTTTTTCCTGCAAAAATTGTTAAAATACCCTGAAAGTTGGGGTATTTTGTCCCCTTAAGACAGTCCAGAGACTTTGTGAAACACCCCACTCGGGAGTTGAACATGCTTTTTTTTCCTGCAAAAATTTTTAAAATACCCTGAAAGTTGGGTCTTATACACATCTAGATGTGTATAAGAGACCAGTCCAGAGACTTTGTGAAACACCCCACTCGGGAGTTGAACATGCCATCTTGTTCGTATACCCCTACCGTGCCCTGTGCAACTTGTCCATATGCCCCAGCATTTCTGGTTGTTGAACCCTCAGTGGGAAATTCTGGGGCCCATACGCCCCAGCATTTCTGGGTGTTGAACCCTTGGCAGGAAATTTTGCACATGCCCCTACCTGTAACTCCCAATCTTAATGTTTGACCATGATGCCATTCACAACCCACTGAGCCGTCCCTGAGCTGGCAAATTTCTGCAAATGGCCCTACAGGGTTCTCAACATCTTTTCTGTTTGGCCGTCAACATGTACGAGACCCACAGGATTTTCTCAATACTCACCAAAGTAGATAGACGTGGAGAAGTAATAAAAGGGAGAAAAAAAAGGGGTACTCACCAAAGTAGATAGACGTGGAGAAGTAATAAAAGGGAGAAAAAAAAGGGGGAAAGATGTGGAGATGGAGGTTGGAAGGTGGGAGTAGAGGAGTAGGAGGGAACATGATGGAGAGGAACGTGGGAAGGTGGGAGTAGATGAGGAGGAGGGAAGATGATGGAGATGAAGATGGATTAAGCTCAGGAAGGGACCATGGTTCTGGAACATGAGGAGGACCCCTTCTCCATCTTCTTGTTCCACGACCATGGTGCCCTCCACCTCCCTCTTCATTTCCATCACCTTCGCTCCTCCTCTACTCCCACCTTCCCACGTCGATCTCTGTTATCTACCCTCCTCGTCCTCTATTCGCACGTTCCCAACTCCATCTCCGCAGCTTTCCGGTCATTTTCCTCTGCCTCTGGAGGAAAGGTGATGGAGACGAAGATGGAAAATGAGTCAGATCATCTCAGATGGGAAAGTCCTTCGGGACATCCATTAACATTGGACGCTGGACCCGTTTTCCCAGCAGGTGATGCTCCCCACCAATAGATGGAGCCGGTCCCTGGGTGCTAGTGGTGTCTGCTCTTATCAGCACCACTAGCACTGGCGGGGGTGTTTTAAAATTTGAAAAAAAAAAAAAAAAAAAAAAAACTTGGAATTTGGAACGATACAGAGACAATTTGTGTTGCCCCTGCAAGTCTGTGCAAGAGACAAATAATTCCCAGCATGCACTGCTCCCCATGAATAGACTGGAGCCTTGTGTTAAAAAAAAAAAGAAAGGGGAAAACCAATGACAGGAAAGGTGCAGAGATGGAGGTGAGCAGGTGGGAGTAGAGGAGGATGATGGAGATGGATGTGGGAAGTTGGGAGTAGATGAGGAAGATGGAAGGTGATGCAGATGAAGATGGAGGAGGAAGGCCATGGTCCTGAAACAAGAAGACGATGCCTCAGCTTGAAAGGTCTTCTTGTTCCACTACGGTAACCATGTTTCCCTCCTCCTCCCTCTTCTGCACTCCTCCTCATCTTCTCCCACCTTCCCTCCCAATTTCATCTCCATCCTCTTCCCTCTGCATCCTCTATTCCCCCCTTCCCACCTCCATCCCCATCATCTCCCCTCCCCCTCTACTCCCACCTTCACACCTACATCTCCACACTTTTCACGCTCTATTTTTTCCCTCCCCCTTGTCCCTCTTTCAAATGCTTCCACCCTATGATGTACACCAGATGACTTTCTTCACGTCCAGATTCAGCCTGAAAGTTCCCGAGCAGTGTGAATGCTTCTCTCTCGGACAGACTGCTACACACGCGCGCATAGCACTACGTCTCGGATTAGCTCTGCTTCACACCAATCCCGACCCCAGCTGCATCTCGAGATCTGGATGCCTCGCTAGCCCAACATCTGATTCAGTGCCAAGGCGCAGCTTGCCAGCTTCCCCTCCTCCTCTCCTTAACACTCGGCATGCGTGTTCAAAGGAAGCTTCCCGCCAAATTGATTTTTTTTTGATCCAATGGGGTCAGTTCCAGCAGGGATCATTTCCCCATGCCTCAACCACCGGGGCTGTCTGGCCGCTATCCCACCCATTGGGCAGTCAAAGGGCGGACGTCCTCAGTCACCGAGGCGCCACTGTCCCCATGCCTCAACCGACCAGGGGTCATTTGTCCCACCCAGTGGCCACCACTGTGGCACTGCCCCCAAGGATCAATTCCCCATGCCTCAGCCACGGAGGCTGTGTGGTCACTGTCCCAACAGGGGTCATTTGTCCCACCCATTGGGCAGCCAAAGGCTGGACATCACCGGCCGCTGCACTGGACGTTCAGACTTTGGACCAGCTTTAGGCTGTATTTGGGCTCTGAGCTTACAGTGTGTACTTGCCGAAAGAGGAAAGAAGAGCTATGGCAGCAATGGAGGAAAATTAGGAAATCACAGGTGCACAGCAGCCAACGGGCGTTATACTTCTGTTGGTCGTCTTTTCGTAACGGATGATCCTCAAAACCATAATCTGTTAATATACGACGTAAATCAGGATGGTTGGAAAAATACACACCAAACATATCCCATACTTCTCGTTCCCACCAACCAGCTGCCGGAAATATTTTGACTACTGAACAGATGGAAGTTATTTAATCTACACGTGTATGTACGTATTTGGAAACAACGACTTGTAGATATTGGTACTGTTACTGCACAACAGGCTATGGATCGGGATTTAGTGGTGTAATGTTAAGAGGTTCAGGGGTTTCCTGGGATTTGCGAAAAGCAGCACCCTACGATGTTTATGACAAAGTAGAATTTGATGTACCCGTAGGTACACGAGGAGATTGTTATGATCGTTATTGTACTCGAGTCCTCTCCGAACCGTACGAGATAGTCACCTATCATACGGCTCTCTATTCTACTTGCTTCGTAGTTCCAGTCTTCGAGTGAGTGAGTTGAGTGAGAGGCCGAAGTAAATAAAAGAAAACGCAAGAGCGCCCATAGGATCACGTATACAGACGATTTATTTTTAGAATTGAATTAATTTCGCCAGATTACAGAATACATACGTATATGACCTTTCCCGGAGAAGGAGGCTTTTTTTTCTTTTCTGATTTCTTCTTTTTTTCCCGTGCTTCTGCGGCGGTGTTCCTTTGCACAAAATGGCGGTACATCTTTCCATTTCTAGCTGAAGATTCATTCCCATTTTGTGCATTTGGTGAGTGGAGATGCGAGGCTGGCTGTGCGCTCATCGTACCTCCCACTCACCAAATGCACAAAGTAAGAATGAATCTTCAGCCAGAACATGGAAAGATGCACCATCGTTTTGTAAGAGATCACTTGTTGTGAGTAATAATGGAGTCAGACGCAATGTGGTGGACAATGTGCATCTTTACATGTTCCAGGCTTCCAGCTGAAGATTCATTCTCACTTTGCTCTTTTGGTGAATGGACGATTGAGGTCGGCTGTGAACTCATTATAGCTGCAGCGGTAATATTAGGATATGTATAGTGATAGATATATATCACAGTGTAATCATTTAGGGGATTCTGCAGACTGTTGAGGGTTCAGCCTCCAGATGAGTCTGTTGGTGAAACTCCGACGAAACAGTTTGTCACGGCCCCTCGTTTGTTGTCCTCTTCTTGCACTCTGCCTACATATTACTGGGTAGCTACTGTTGACGATATATTTCATTAAAAGATGTATTGAGATTTTATTCAGTTTATAATTTTTTGGGCATAGCGTTGCATGAATGAAATGATACATAATTAAATTTGCAATATGATATAAATACTTATATAATATGATATAAACATGGTAACCGCGGACCCGGACACCGGACACTTCAGGACTGTCTTCCATGTTTCAGTTGAAGATTCATAGGAGGTTATTCGTTGAGTAGTGGAGCCAGCCCAGCATGACGGTGCATCTTTCCATGTTCCATCTGAAGATTCATTCTCATTTTGTCCTTTCGGTGAGTTGAGGAGTGAGGTCCGCTGTGACCTCATTATAGCTGCAGCAGTTGTGATAAGTCAAATAACTGTTCCGTACTGCGCAGCTTCATGTACCCTTCGGATTAAACCCCGAAGTAAGCCACGAGGACGGATCACAAAGTCTTAGAATGAAAAGTTAGAAGGCGGTCAAATCTGAATTCTTGCATGAAAAGGCCTGTGCTTTCTTGACAACTGTCCTTATATTTCACCGGCCAATTAGCGCTCGTGTGGGAACTTTTAAAGAAACAGTTATTATTTTTGTTGTTGTTGTATTTTGAATTTCTTCTTGATATGCGCGTGCGGAAGGTAGTTTGAATTTTTGCAAGTTTACACAAGCCAACTTAACGCTTGTGCACGCGCGCCAACTTCTCTTCTTTTGATCGCTGTCTTTGTCCGTGTGCACCTCTTCGTCTTGCTCCTTCCCTCCCGGCAAAGGGTGATTGGTCGCAAGTCGAGTTGGTCGGATCAAGCCATAAGAGCAGAGTTGCGCATGCCACTTGAACAATGATTATCAACCCGATTTCTGTGAAAATTTTTCCCACCCTTCTGGAACTTCCCCCTCCCTCCCATCAATCTCTCTCTCCATCCCCCCCGTCTTGCAGGCTGACGCCCCGCCACCTTCTCCGCTATAAATTTGCCTAATCCTTTCCTCTTCTCCTCTTTGGTCTCAGCTGCAATGTTGCGCAGACTGTGTGCAAAGACTACGACGCCGAATACCCATAGACGAGCGCAGTGACAGCATGGGGTAACTCTAGCAATAGTGTCAGTAGGTTGTAGTTGGAGAGATTGAGCAGTGGTGGAGACAAGGGTGCGGCCAGGCACAGGGCCTTGTCACCCCCCTCTGGCTACGCTGGTGCACGCCTCAAGGTTGGATACGGTGAACTGCACACGCAATGCCATGGCGGCAGCATTGATAGTGTTTTAAGGTTGGTAGAGACTTCAGTTTTCTCCGTGGCTGCTTGACATGCCCGAGTCTGCATGCATGCTGAAGACTAGGACATGTACTAAGTCATGTGCATGGCCTTGGCTGTGAGTGCCGAATGAACTGCGTGACTGTTTTGTGTCAGGAAGTCAGTCGAAGTCTATGGATGTTATGCATGTTGAACTTGGGTGTATGTATGTATGTTTGTAATTCTCCCCCATTACACACACTTCCACTTGCATGTGTTGAAGAGTTTGAAGTGGTTCCGCACGTATAGACTTGTTTGTGTGTCTGTATGGATGATTTCTGCTTTAACTTGTGCTGAAGTAATAATTACTTTCGGCATCTTTGTCTATAATTACTTTCTTGCAATTTTGGTTTGCATCTGGGCTGAGTGAAGTGGGCTTTGATCAGAAATTGTATGGAGTCGAGGTTGGCCCATCTGCGTCTCAATCCGGGCAACTGCCCGTGTTCGATCCGAACGTGGATTCGCCATAGCAGTCTCTCGTAGTTCCCGGTGGCAGACGAAGGTGGAGTCTACTGCAATGCGGATGTTCGGAGATCACTATTGCAGACCGATCAGGTTCATTTCTACAACCCGTCTACAGCTTGTCACTTCGGAGGGGAAGGTTTTGTCTTGGTGGACTGCTTTTTTTTTTGTTTTTCTTTTAAGAGGGCGATGGCCTTGAGATATCATCATTGAGTTGACCAGCCCCAGGTAACTCAGAATTATTTCATTGCATACATCTACGTCCATCAAGACTCGAACTTGGGACTGTATTTCAAGAGTTCATTGGTGTCCCAACTGAGCTAAGGCTCATTGGTAGTCGAACCACCAGTTTAACTATCGATGATGTAAAATTGGAAACTCGTCCTCGTGGCAACGCTTGGTATTGGCCCTATTGGGGTACGAATGGGCGTTGAGGTTCCTGGAAAACACCCACTACGCCTCGTGCTTTTCCTGCGAATTTCCGAGTCCTAGTGACCATTGCCCTCAGTCGCCTGATAGTGAAGAGACTAACAGGTCTGATGATGCCGCCAGAGGCAGGACCATAAAGATTAACCCCAGCTTTATCTCTTTTTGCCCTACTGTCCCTCGGAGTTAGGAATGGTTTTGGAAAACAAGTTGACAACAGATTTTTCTGTCTTTGTGGAATTTTGCTTCTGGTCCTTCCTATAATTTTTATCTTTGTGAGGGCAACTTTGAAACTGACACGGAAATTATCCCATTTCTGTCCCGGTGGTGCAACTTCCCTGCCTAAAATCCTCGGTTACGGCCCACCCACTCTGATCCGCGGTTGTCAAGGGTACAAACGCTGCACGCGGCGTGAGGTTGAGTATCACAGGGGTAGCTATAATGCGCTCGCAGTGAGCCTCGCACCTCATCTCACCAAATGCTGAAAATGAGAATGAATCTTCGGCTAGAACATGGAAAGATGCACCGCCACACTGCGTCTTCCTCCACTACGCACGTCAAATAACCTCATCATGTTGTAGGAGGTTACTTGCCGTGCGTAGTGGAGCAAGATGCAGGGTGGCAGTGGCAGTGCATCTTTCCATGTTCTAGCTGAAGATTCATTCTTGTTTTAAGCATTTGGTGAGTGAGGTGTGAGGCCTGCTGCGAGCTTATTACAGGTAGTACATAGCTTATTACAGGTAGTTTAGCGGTATGTTATGATTCTGGTTGTCTGTTGTCTGAAGACCAACACTCACTCACATAGACTCCCAGGTATGCCCATACATACACAGAAGGAAGGGGAGAGGATAGGAGTATCACACCACACAGGGAGAGATAAACACAGCGGAAGACTTGACCATGCGATATAACAGGGTACACTGAAAGTGCAATTCAATCCACTCAATCCTCACAACCAGTCATAAAGAAAAGCCGAGTAGATTACATCCAGGAAACAATGAAACGATGATAGTCCAAACCCAGTATCACACTGTTTATTAAACTCAGAGTCTCGAGTTGTCAGAATGACTTCAGAACTATAATGCGCTGCTAAAAAATGAGCAGCGCTTCAATCCCCAACCCTGATGAACCGCTATCACTACCCCTGAGTCCCTGAAACATCAAGTGCCACCCAGATACAGCCTCCAAAGGGAAGCGCCACCATGAAACAAGCGCCACTCAGAGAATGAAGAAGAAGACCAGCGCCACAATATCTGATGATGACGAAGTGTCGGAAGACTTCCCGGGTGGAAGTCTGCAGCAGCGCCACCAAATCCTGACAAGATGACCTCTTAGGAGGAAGCTGCAGCTATGGCTGCAGCGCCACAACCCTGTGACCTCACTCCGGACGAGGGTCCAGCAGGGCACCAACTTCTCTCGCCTCCAGCAGACCTCTCTACCTCAGACCTCCGTTCAGCCCCGCGTGCTGACAGAGTACAGCGCAGGTCGCAGCTATGGCCGGCGCTCCGAAGATCTGGCTATGTCTATCTCCCACAACGCTGAGTTGTCGCCACTTCCTGTTCACACGTAGCACAGCAGCAATGTACTCGGTACCGACTGCCAAAAGCCTACGAATCCCCCTCGGCGGCGGCCATCCGCGCACAAGGCCGCGGCCGCGGGACTTTGCGGCCGCATGGCGGCCATTAGGGAGGGGGGTTTGGGATTTGGGAAGCGCCATGGGGTGGTGCAACCCCAGCCCCACCCCCTCTGTGAGGAACAAGCCCTCAAGTGGCCCTATCAGACATCACATTGCTCTGGGCTAAGGCCCCCAGCAAGCCAAGTGCCCGCCCTAAGTGAAAGCGGACCTGAATATTCGTCAAAGGCGAAATTCAACATTTCCATATGGGGTATTCAGGCTCTTGCAGCACGCCAGTTGGTTGGGAAGACGCGTGAGCCTCGCATTGCTGCGGCATACAGTTGGCCCAGGCCTTGACAGTTATGCCTGGGCACACTTACACAAAGCAGGGCCGATACATTGGGAAGCAGGCCTTCGGCCTTTGCAAAGGCAGTAGTGCCAATGCACCTGCCCGGGAGCCCTGCACAGATGCCGCAAACAGCCCAAGTCCAGAAGACTCAGGCCGTGCCCAACTGAAAAGGGCCCAGGCCCTCAACTGTAAGTCTCGGGCCTGGGCACAGGGTCTGAGGCCCAACCGGAAGCTACTGGAAGCTTCCAGCCAGGCCACACGCAGCATCCAGCAGGCTGACACTTCGATAAAGGAAGTGAGGCAGCCGAGGCCATGCATTCTGGCCAGCATTAGTTATGCGGAAGTGCTGCTGCGCTCTCGCTTGATGCTGCGCTGCTGCCAAGGGCGCTGACGGGGCGCGAGAGGTGAGGTGGGGCGCTGCAGGGCAGCGGGGCGCAGGCGGCCATAGCCGGGCTGCTAGGCGCCAGGGGGTACAGCGGATGATCGGGTGGTCTTCAGGGAGTTCCTTGCAATTTGGTATCGGAGCTGGTTGTGATCTCCGCTTACCTGGCACCGGTGACATTGTCACTTGGTGCGCTGACGATGCTTCATGTGCAGTGAGGATACTTTGCGCTGGTTGATTAGCGGGGCCTAGGTAGAGAGGCCGGCCGCTGGAAGGCTGTGGCGACAGCGTGGAAGCTATGACGACAGCGGGTGTATGCATGATGATGAGAGTATGCTTACGCGGCATTTTGGCTGAGGTGGCACTGCATTGCGTTGTGGGTGGTACCGAGGCTAATGACGGGTCATCGAAATGCACGTCGGCCCAATTGGTGAGAAATCTGTGGGTGGGAGCAGCTATCTCCAGGTACGTTGTTCCCATTCCTTATCTACCCTCTTAATCTCTTCTTACCGTGAGGAAGTGAGTCCAACTTGAGTGTCCTCCCTTTGGTGAGGAGTCGTGTGCGCTTTGTCTTGAGAGATGACATTCTTCTCGGTGGCGCATCTGGCAGGAGAGGGCGGTGCCTCTGAAGGGCCCTGGTCGAAGCACGGGTCACGGTCACCATGCCAACCCTTGGGTATTAGTACACGCAGGCCATGCTGCCTTTTCCATTGAGGCTCTTTGTTGCGCTGATAGAAGGGGTGTGCGGACTGACCAGTCCTACTGAGACACTCCCAGACCGTCTATAAACATTTCTGGTTGGGGTCTGAACTGTCCACTGACTGTGATCGTCGTCCTGATTGCGACGTTAAAAAAGGACTCCAGGGGTTGTCCTTAAATTGCCTCTTGATCAGCCAGATCAGTCAGACGTAAGGCTCGTTGCACGCAAGGGTAAACAAAGGGGCAGGCTGGTCATAAGCATACTTCTTGGGCACAGGGGTGGGCTGTGGTTGCACACCTTAGACACCGCAGCTTGATGATGCTSACAGGTACGTTGGATACAGGGGAAGGGGATTCCAATTGTGAACTCAACTGTACATCATTGACATATCCATTGTGAATACATCTGCTCACAAAGCCTCAAATTAGTCTAAGTTTTTATTTTGATTAGTTGGTTGACCGACTGCTTACACCTAATAGACAAACTAGAGTAGGACTGTAATCTACCATAGTAAGTTCTTCTCGAATCTTTTGTGCAAACTAATCAGAATAGAGCTAGACAATGTGTACAGTTTGTGTAGATGTTGTTGATGCCGCTTGATTAGTAGACTAGGTAACTCATCGGGCATTTATTTATTTTTAGATCCGGTCAGACCCATGCTGCGGTAGGTTCCAGCGAGGACATTAGTGCAGACAGTGATTGCCTAACCTATGAGTGGATCAGAGGGTGGTGAAGGTGCAGATGACGATAGGAGGATAACAAGGCTATCATCCCTTAGAATTCCTAGAGTGTTCCAGGCCCTACAACCGGGAGAAGAGAGAAGATTAAGGGTTGAAGCTAGGGCCCATAATCTTGAGGCTGAAAGGGAAGCAGCAACAACTAGAGCGGTAGCAATGGCTACTGCTGCAAACTCAACTGGTCAAGGGCTAGGCATGCCGACCAGTTCACAGTCCACCTCCAGTACGTCAGGGGTTGGCACTAGTCAGATGGCGGGCTCGCGGTTCAGCTCGCCGCCTCCACGCACCCCAGAGCAGATGGAGCTCCAACAAGTAGAAAGGATCCGCTTAAGGCTAGAGGAGGAACTTAGGCAAGCTACTAAGAGAGAGAAAGAAATCAAAGAGAGAAGTGTCAGATTAGAGGGCAGGGAGGCAGACATGGCTGCGTTAGAGGCATTAGAGGACTCTGTCCTTCACACTACAGGAAAGATCCTAAAGGCAAGTGTCCTATCCATGCATGCGTACATAGACAGTAAAATGGACGCCATGCAGGATACCCTAGACCAGATCCTACAAGCGCTACACAAGCCAGGCATCCGGCCAGCAGCTTCACCATCGCTGCCACTCTCAGCGATGACAGGCCTCTATGCCGCTCAGTCTGGACCACCACCAAGCGTTACAGCAACAGCAGCTCTATCTCAGACTGTTGCTTCTTCATCTTCTGTTCCAGCGACTGTTGCTACACCACAGTCGCCACATGTCTCGCAAGCAGGACAACAATATCCTTGGTATCCCAAGTCCCCACTGAACCCACCTTCAACCTTCTCAGGAGACAAGAAGGATGAGGCTCTCGACACATGGTTGAGAACGGTGCCAATGTGGGTGAGGGCAAAAAAGGACATTGGTAGAAGAGGAAGTGATTACTGCTGCATCCTACTTAGAGGGTTCAGCAGCTCGCTGGCTAAACGGATTGGTAGCTTCAAAGGGCTTCGGCGGGAACATGCATGATTGGGCGCAGACCCACACCTTGGAGAGCTTTATGGACTTAGTGGAGGCGCGTTGGCACAATCCTCAGCAGGCACGGATTGCCACTGATGGGATTCTAAAGCTTGACTCTAGAAAGTACAAGTCAGTGCAAGAGTTGACCACAGCCGTAGAGCGTTTGATCGTTGTCCCAGGAGTGGAGTACAATCCACAGGTCTTATTGACCACTTTCTTGAAATGTCTTCCTACAGACATCAAGAACTTGTTAGCCAGCGAGGCTCGCCGAGAGTATCACATGTTTGAGTCATTTAGCAAGAAGGCCCTAGACTTAGAGGCTACGTTGGGTGGAGCTCAAACCCCTTCTACGGACGGAAGGAAGAAGAAGACTCCACAAGAGTGGAAGAAGAAGGGTAGTCGATTGATGATGGTTGATTCCGATGGGAACCAAACCGAGATCGATGATGTTTCCGAACTTGTGGAGGGTTCAGAGTTTGGCGGTGAGGAGATTGTTGAGGGTAGCAACCTCGCCGCCGCAGTTAAGACTAAGGCAAGTGGCCGCGGGAAGGGCGGTCAACAAAGGAGTCAGGGGCAGGCCGCTAACCCAAACAAAATAGTTGTTTGGGTTAGAGCAGGTATGGATCAAGATGTGTGGCGGGACCATTGGTCTCGTGGTGCTTGCATTAACTGCGGTGAGTATGGTCATACGCAGTTCAAATGCAAGAACCCGAAGGTCTCGCAGAAGATCCCTCCTAAGGGTGGGTTTTCTTCTTCTCAGTCTGGGGCCTCTACGAGCTCCAGCTCGGGAAACACTTAGGGCTAGTAGAAGTTGTAGCTCCTTCTACTCTCGTTGAAGCGGGTGATGTACCCTCCCCATTTCAAGAGATGGCCAAAGCTATTGACTCCTTAGTCACCCCGCAAACGCATCCGGACCCAACTATACTCTGTACGTTGGATATGTTTGAGGCCTTAGAGGACCTTCAAGGTGAGTGGTCGGCAAGGGACCCTCGTGAGTCCTGGGTGGCACTGAGTAAAGGTCCTAGAGAGCAGTTCGTTGTGGAAGTTGATGTGGGTGGTCGCAAGTGTGGCACCTTCGTAGACATTGGCTCCACGGGAAACTTCATAAGCCGCGACTGCGTTGACAGACTGTGCCTAAAGGACCGGGTGCAATGCCTTAGTAGACCGGTAGCATCTACTTTGGCCAACAAAGAGCGCATGATGGTGGAGGACTACATTAAAGATGTAGTCTGCACCTTCTCCTACCCAGGAGGAGAGATAAACCATAAGATATCATTCCTGGTGAGCAACGAGTTGCCCTTTGACATGTTATTGGGCATGTACTACCTCGAGGTTGCCAAGTCCCAGTTTGACTGGGACAAAAAGGTGTTGAAGCACGAGTTGCCTAGTGGGAGAACAATTAGACTGGCCAAGTACAAAGCCAGTAGGTTAGTAGACTCCTATGGGTGCTTATGCGCTTCTGCCTTCTACAATTATTATAAACAGAACCAAGAGGAAGGAATGTACTTAGTCTATGTCTCTGCAAAAGGGGAGCCCGTTAAAACACCCCCAGAGATAGAGACCATCGTCGCCAAGTACCCTGATCTGTTCGAGGAGCCTACAGGAGTCGTAGACAGGGAGATTGTCCATGCCATAGAGATCATCCCCGGTAGTAAAACACCTAAGGGAAGAATCTATAGGATGGCTCTAGCCGAGTTGGACGAACTCCAGCGGCAACTGAAATTGCTCACAGAGAAGGGTTGGATTCGGCCTAGCACTTCCCCCTTTGGCTCACCAAAATTGTTTGTTCCAAAGAAAGGGGGAACACTAAGGATATGCATTGATTATAGAGGCCTCAATGCCATCACCGTTAAGAACGCAGAGCCTCTACCACGCATCGACGACCTATTGGATAGGGTGCAGGGATGTAAGTACTATACAAAGATAGACTTAAAGTCCGGCTACCATCAGATTGCCATAAGACCAGAGGACCAGCACAAAACGGCATTTCATACCAGGTACGGTCTGTACGAGTTTGTGGTGATGCCCTTTAGCCTTTGCAATGCGCCAGGTACATTCCAGCACGCCATGAATAGGATCTTCCATGACTACTTGGATAAGTTTGTTGTCGTGTACCTCAACGGCATACTTATTTTCAGTAGATCTGTCGAGGAGCATGCTCAGCATGTAGACACAGTACTTTCACTCCTTCGGCAGCACAAGGATAAGATAAACGTGGAGAAATGCGAGTTCGGTCGCACTTGAATCTTGTACTTGGGTCATGAAGTATCCGCGGATGGGATTAGGCCCGGAGATGCAAAGGTGGCCAGCATACGTGACTGGCCACGACCCCAGTCTGTGACTGAGGTCATATCGTTCTTGGGAATGTGTGGTTATTACCGCAACTTCGTAAAGAACTATAGCACGACCGCATCTCCCTTGATCGATCTAACTCGACTTGACACACCATGGGACTGGACCGACGAGTGTGACACAGCATTCAAACGTTTGAAGCATGCTCTCACACACCATGAGGTTCTCATGGTACCCGATCCGCAAAGGCCGTTTGTTGTAACCACTGATGCAAGCCAATATGGCATTGGCGCAGTGTTGGCTCAGCAGGACGGGAAGAAGTTGAGACCGGCCGAGTACATGAGCAAAAAGATGTCATCAAAGAAGTTGGCAAAGTCCACCTACGAGAGGGAACTCTATGCTCTCTACAAGGCACTTGTCCACTGGAGGCACTATCTATTAGGGAGGTTCTTTTATCTGAGAATTGACCACCAGACTCTCAAGTGGATCAAAACGCAACCGGTTCTATACGATGCACTCAAACGCTGGATTGAAGTCATAGATCAGTATGACTTCAAACTAGACTATGTGAAGGGAGAGTACAACAAGGTTGCAGATGCGTTGTCTAGAAGGGCAGATTACCTGGGTGCGCTGATTTCTGAGTTTGGCTTATCGGAGGATGTAACTCGATCTATGGAGGAAGCCTACAAGGAAGATCCCATCACGATGGACATCATGAACAAACTTCAGGCTAAAGATAAGGCCACTACTGATGAGTTTGTGATGGTGGATGGGTTGCTCTTTCTTGAGAAGGCAGGATTTTAGAGATTAGTTGTTCCGTCTAGGGAAGATTTGCGTAGTTTGTTTTTAGGAGAATGCCATGACGCAACGAGACACTTCGGCTATAAGAAGACTAGTGCTAACTTAGTATAGCGATTTTGGTGGCCTAACATACAGGACGATGCAAAGAAGTACGTACAGATCTGTCAGGTCTGTCAGCGGGACAAGCCGCGGACTCAAGCTCCGCTTGGGTTACTCAAGCCTCTACCCATTCCTGCTGGCCCAGGGGAGAGTATCTCCATGGATTTCATGGACACTCTCGTGACCAGCAAGAATGGCAAGAGGCACATCTTCGTCATAGTGGATACGTTCACTAAGTACGCTAGACTAGTTGCCATGCCAGAGACAGCCAGGACTGAGCACGTCATCAAGTTGTTCATGGGCAACTGGGTGCGTGACTTTGGACTTCCAAAAACGATCATTAGTGACAGAGATGTACGATTCACAAGCGAGATGTGGAAGAAGGTCGCTGAACAGATGGGCAGCCAGCTTCAGATGACTTCTCGGAATCACCCGAAGCAAATGGGTGGGCTGAACAGATGAACCGAGTGGTGCAGCATCTGCTGAGGCATTACATCAAGCCCAACCAGGAGGACTGGGATGAGAAATTACCTCTCATCGCAGCCCCACCGGCGTCAGTCCTAATCAACTGCATCTGGGGTGGAAGCCTAGATCTGCTCTAAACTTCCTCCTGCCTGAGAACCGAACTGCTGCAACTCCTGGAACCATTGAATTTGGTGTCCAGTATGAGAAACTGTTGCAGCAGACTGTCGAACACATCAAGAAATCTCAAGCAGCTATGATTGCTTCTAAGAACAAGCATTGCCGACAGTCCACATTTCAGGTAGGGGAACGTGTCTGGGTCAAGGCTAGTGAATTGGGATAGGAGTTTGGCATCTCTAGGAAACTAATGCCTCAGTATTTCGGTCCCTGGGAAGTCCTAGACATTGTGGGGAATGATTTGGATGGTCCCTCGTACGTTATCCTTATCCCTGGTCACTTACGCACTTACCCTGTTTTTCATGCCTCCAAGCTTGCACCTTTCGCTGAGACAGCACAGTTCCCATCACGGAGATCTATGCTGCCCCCAACCATGGATGGCCACATGGACGTCGACAATATCCTGGATCACAGAGACACGTCTGTTCCCAAGCCACCTGGCAGGGGAAGACCTCCCAAATCTGCGACGGAATACAGAGTACAATTCAGGCATCATACAGATCCGAAGGAAGATTGATGGATCTCAAGGGAGGAAATTGTCAAGACAGCTCCTCAAATCGTGGCAGATTATGAGAAGAGGTTAAAAGGGAAGGCACCAACATGAAGCATCTCAGCGGACTTTCGAAGCTAAGGGGGATGGAATGTCAGGAACAAGCCCTCAAGTGGCCCTATCAGACATCACATTGTTTTGGGCTAAGGCCTCCAGCAAGCCAAGTGCCCCCCCTAAGTGAAGGCGGGCCTGAATATTCGTCAAAGGCAAAATTCGACATTTCCATATTGGGTATTCAGGCTCTCGCAGCACGCCAGTTGGTTGGGAAGACGCGTGAGCCTCGCATTGCTGCGGCATACAGTTGGCCCAGGCCTTGACATTTACGCTTGAGCACACTTACACAAAGCAGGGCCGATACATTGGGAAGCAGGCCTTCGGCCTTTGCAAAGGCAGTAGTGCCAATGCACCTGCCCGGGAGCCCTGCACAGATGCCGCAAACAGCCCAAGTCCAGAAGACTCAGGCCGTGCCCAACTGAAAAGGGCCCAGGCCCTCAACTCTAAGCCTCGGGCCAGGGCACAGGGTCTGAGGCACAACCGGAAGCTACTGGAAGCTTCCAGCCAGGCCACACGCAGCATCCAGCTGGCTGACACTTCGATAAAGGAAGTGAGGCAGCCGAGGCCAGGCATTCGGGCCAGCGTTAGCTATGCGGAAGTGTTGCTGCGCTCTCGCTTGATGCTGCGCTGCTGCCAAGGGCACTGACGGGGCACGAGAGGTGAGGTGGGGCGCTGCAGGGCAGCGGGGCGCAGGCGGGCATAGCCGGGCTGCTAGGCGCCAGGGGGTACAGCGGATGATCGGGTGGTCTTCAGGGAGTGAGGCGTTGTGTGGGATAATCAAGGTCTGATTGAGGGTGACGAGATACGTACTTGGTACATGAAAAGAGGTCGGCGATGGTGTTGACAGTCATGTACATTGGTCTTCGTGAGCCGAAGTGATCCTGTTGCGTGAACCAGCTGTAGAGAAGGCTAGTGTGGTAGAGTAGGCTGGGCTCTGGAAGCCAGACAGAGAGGGCGACTTTGGATACTGTGTTGGTGTGGCCTACGGGCTTGGGCATTGGCTCATTACTTCATTGTATTGCTCTTTATGGATGGTTTTCTCGGTGCATTTGTACTCTCTGCTTGGGACACGACTACTGGTTCAGCTGTGTGATTTCGCAACTTGGTTTTATGTATAGCGCTCACACTTATATTCCTTGCACCTCGAACAAAAAAAAAAACAAAAAAAACTAGGCTACCAGAGTGGCCTAGGGTCACTTGCCCGGCCGAGCCAAGAAAAATAAAAATAAAACAATATTTTTAAATTTTATTTTTTATTTTAATTTTGGTGAAGAATTTCTTTTTTTTCCAAACAGAAGAGTTATATTATACAAGCCGGGAAACGGGCCCGGCGTCCCTCACATGTATGCTGGCGGCTCTCGGTTATGAGCGAGGCATCACCGGCCAAGCCCGTATCAGGAATCGCGAAGTCCCAAAAAGGAAGAAAGTAAGAAAGCAACTAAGAAGTCTACAACAAACCGTAAGAAAGTAAGAAAACAACTAAGAAGTCTATAACAAATCGTAACTTCTACTTCTAACTGGCCCATTATTATTATTATTATTATTTTTTTTTTAACTCATCACTAAAATTCCAATTCCCTTATCCTAAAAATTCAACGAAGTTACAAATCCTAATTAATAACCCTAATTCCACCGATCATAAAAGAAAACGTACACAAAGGCAATCAAAAGAACAAAGAAGAACCAAAGGTCAGCGTTGCTTGATGATGAGCACTTTTCATCCAAAGTTACTACCAACCCCTTGCTAATCCGCTCTGCCACCCGCGCGGCAGGGGTCGGTGCCCGCAGGCCCCCAATCTGCAGGCAGAGACCCCGCAAAACCCACCCACCTCCTCGTGATTCAAAGCAGATAGCACCTCCCCTCTCTCCTCATTCAAAAACATCAACTCCCACCACGATGCTGTTTTCACTACCCAGGGGATTACCCCACCTCCCGCGCGGCAGGGGCCAAAAGGCCCTGCGAAATCCACCCACCTCCTCGCGATTTAGGGTAAACTCCTCCCTCAATTCTGCATACACCCTCTACGGATGATTCGCCGCCCTCCATGACGAAGCCCCGGTGGCATGATGCTCACCACAAAACCGCAAAAATTTAGATGGCAAGAGGACACCAGCCTAGACGGATAAGATAAGCCGAAACCCATTTCAACATCTCAGCGGTAATACCCTACCTCCCGCGCGGCAGGGGTCAAAGACCCCGCAAACCCACCCACCTCCTCGCGATTCAGGGAAAACCACAACCACTAATCCGCGCTGTCTCACAAGGAAACGCCACCGCCCACCATAATGACGATTCTACAGCGTAGCACTCTCTCGCTCATCTTATCACATCCAAAAAACGCTATACTAAAGTTACAACAAATCACAACAGCTATCACCGAACAAAGAACAAGGAAAAACACCGGAAAACCATATTTGACCTCAGCCCTAATCTAATAAAACCACTGACGCACTCACACATTCACTCACTCACACATACACTCTCTCAATGCCCTATAACGGGCCATAACAGGTGAACGCTCCGAAGGCAAGAAGTCGATAGGCGCTCCTGGAGATCATAAACAGAACTGCGCATTGAACGTGAGAAGTCCTGCAACAATCTCCATTACTCATGTCACCATCACATTCGCTGGCTGACACTGACAAGATGTCAAGGCAGGAGACCCCCGCAAAACCTCCGTATCAGAGACCGAGGGACATAGCCCCCGATCAGTCTCGTCAGGTATTGTACAGCATCCAGATCCCACCCGCTAATGGTCCCCACATATCGCCCTCTCCTTCCTCCACCGAGCTAGGATTCTTGACGAAGTCAAGTGAGACAAGTAATGACCAGGAGCATGTCACTGCTCCCTCGGCACTCCCCCCAAACACCCCCGTGTTCCTCCCTGCGCCGCCATGGTCACCCCCACGCCAAGTTCTGGCAATCAGAGCAGACAGATTTCGTCGACCCCGTACGCGATCCCCCAACGCCCGGATGCTGCTACTCGGGCGGCGCGTTAGCGCAGCGTTACCGCTGCGCTAACGCACCGTGGTTAAAATATTTCAGGAGCGTTGAGTTTCCTTTGGTGAAGAATTTCGATGTGACCCTGAGGCAAAAGTTGTTCAGTTTATTTTCTGCATAACATAGTTTTTTTTTCGGATTTTTTTGATGTTTTTTTTTTTTTTTTTTTTTTTT
>BFEA01000033.1:4342881-4355963 GCA_003427395.1 Chara braunii
TTTTTTATTTTTTATAATTCTAAAAACTTATCTGTTTCCAAAAAAAAAAAAAAAGGGGTTGTAGGGATTAAAAATCCCTACAACCCTATATTTTTTTGTTATTTTTTAACCATTATTTAATTCAGGAAAAATATGGTAAATTTGCGTTTGCGACGCGGACGAGGTCGGCCGCGGACGCGGACGTATATACGGCCGCCATCCGAGCTCGACCCCACGGACGCGTCCGCCGGTGTTTCATAGCCAAAAGCCCTGAACCGAGGTGCCCATCCTATCTATAACCTACTCTAGCCTAGACACGACCTAGATCGGATTGACTAGACCGACCTGTACCGTCTCAGTTTCAGCCTCTCGGCCTCTACCTTACCTGGCTATAGGCTATAGGACCGTCTATTAGCATAGGCCTTTAGGGCCTGTCTGTCGTAGGGGTAGCCCGGGCCTGCTATTCGCAGTTAGGGTAGCAGTAGGAATTTCAGTTAGTGCTGGGCCTGTATTTTCCCAAATTTGCAGATATGTCCCTCATGAATTTCCCCTACAGGTAGGTCTCTAGGTTAGCCCTCAGCCAAACAAAATTACGAATCTACCCTACCTATAGTACAGCCTCGACAGAGAGAGGCTACAGGCAACCAAAAAACAGCAAGTCATTGCAGACCTACCCTCCCCCCAGAGCGAGGACCTCCGAGCTAGGGGCGTAGGCGTGCAGAGCGTCAAAGGGATTCTCCCTTCTGTGCTGCCTCATATCTGAGGATAACAGACTTGGCGGTTTTCAGAAGTTCCTTGTGAGTAAACCAGCGATCTTCAGTATGCGGCTGGTATAAGAACTTTACAAGGTACTCCTTATCTGGACCTGTACCTGACTCATCCTCCACAGATTCCACCGCATATCCCTTGCCAGGAATAGGGGGACTGAGCTGAGGAGGCCTGTCTGGAAATGCATCGGCTGATGTGAATGTCAGCAGCTTAGATGTATGAAAAACAGGGTAGGTTTGTAGATGCAGAGGGACATCCACTGTATAGGATGGTCCAAATGGATCAGCTCCCACTGTATCTAAGACCTGCCATGGACCCATGTATCGTGGCAGCAGCTTGGGCGAAATATCCTCCTCTCGTGACAGCTCAGAACTGAGTACCCACACCTAGTCACCTGTGCGAATAGTAGAGGGGCGTATGTGCTTGTTAGCCTGCTGAATCATAGCCTTTTGGGCTTTGAGCAGGTTGACACAGAGAAAAGGTTAACCGACCCCCCATTTTTCACCTCAATTTATAAGAAAACAATAAGGCCATCCCAAGCAAACTTCACACCAATCTATAGAGTGCACTTCTTACTAACATATTGGCACAGGCGCGCTCAATGGCCACACGGTAACACTTGGTGAACTCTACAGTTCCAGGTGTCAGCGTCGGGCGTGTTATATATAAGTTGTGCACGACCCAAATGGAGATCCTAGCCCTGCTGATCTGGACTGATCACAGGACGCAGCAACTGAAATAAAATCTGGTTCATCACTTCAGCCTGTACATTGGCTTCAGGATGACGACCAGATGTCATATCCAGTTTGGAATGAGGGTACTCCCTGCAGTAGGATTGCCATTCATTGCTGCAAAAACGAGGATCTCGGTCACTGGCTACAGAGGTGGGTGGTCCATGATGTGTGACCTATTTGTCAGCAAATGCCGCCTGGACAGCTGGAATGCGAGCCTCAGCTAGTAAGGGGAGGAGAACCGATCCACACATACCATGATCGGACGCATCCCACGAGGAGTAGTTCTACCCACGTCAGTAAAATCAATAGACACTGACTGTGCAGGAGCATCAGGGATAGAAAGTGGTTTGAGTAGGCCAAGGGGAGGTTGGCGTACCACCTTATTCCTTTGGCATAACTCGCAGGTTTCCACATAGCGCAACATGTCACTCCTCATCTCCTTCCAGAAGAAGCGCTGCGACAGGGCTGCATACGATTTGAGGGTTCCAAAGTGACCACGACCATCATGACACTCTGACATCAAGAGTGTTTTCAGCTTGCGGTCCTAGGGAATGCACAGGAGTTCCTCACCTCTGCCGCAAGTATACAACAGGTCTGAAACCAGAGTATAGCCTGGTTCAAATGCGGGATCATCCTTGAGATTCCTCACTATAAGCCCAAAAATCGCATCCTGGGGCAGCAACCGGGCAATGGTCTGACGATTCTTATCTCCAAATGAGTGAGTAAAGGAGATCAGAAAGAGAGCGTCAGGCCTACGAGAAAGGGCATCTGCTACTCGGTTGTAGCAGCCCTTCTTGTGTCTCAGCTCTAAGTCAAACATGTCAATGAACTGGATATAGCGAGCAAGCTTGTCATTCAATTATCCCTGGGACTTCATCCACTGCAGGGTGAATGATCTGAGGAGATCTTGAAGTGCCTGCCCAGGAGGAAGTGCTTCCAATGCTTGAGCACTGACACAAGAGCATAAAGCTCTTTCTCATAGGTAGAGTCCTGCAGCTTCTTTGTTTTGATATTCTTGCTCATGTATTCAATAGGTTGCAGACCATTCCCATCATCATGTTGAAGTACTGCCCCTACACCATACTGACTAGCATCAGTGGTAAGCACATAAGGCAAGGTAGGGTGAGGTAACTTCAAAACAGGGGCACGAATCAAGGCCTCCTTGAGACGTGTAAAAGCCTCCTGACACTCTGATGTCCAAAGAAAGAAAGTGTCTTTCTTTGTGAGGTCAATCAAGGGTGCTGCAATAGAAGAAAAGTTATTGATGAACTTCCTGTAATAAGATGCAAGACCCAAGAAAGATCGGACATCACGAACGTTAACAGGCTTCGGCTAGTCCTGAACAGCAGCAACTTTCGCTGCTTCAGAAGCCAACCCCTCTCCAGAAATGACGTGACCCAGATAGACCACAGAGGGAACCACAGCAACAACTATCGCGTAAGGCCTGGAGGACCAGAGCCAGATGCTAAGCATGCTCCTAGGCTAATCGACTGAATACCAGGATATCATCCAGGTAGACAACTACAAATCTGTCCAGGTAAGGTCTGAGTATGCGATGCATCTCTGCCTGGAATGTGCCTGGGGCATTGCAAAGACCGAATGGCATGACCAGGTACTCGTAAGTGTCATACCTGGTCTTGAAGGTTGTCTTATGGACATCGCCTTCAACCATCTCAATCTGGTGATAACCAGATTTGAGATCGATCTTGCTAAAGATGGTACATCCCTGCACCATGTCCAACAGATCATCAATGCGAGGAAGAGGCTCTATAGACTTCCTCGTGGTTTTATTGAGACCTCTATAGTCCACACACATCCTGAATTCACCATTCCCCTTTGGAACAAAGAGGACTGGTGCCCCAAACTCAGATGTGTTGGGCCTAATCCAGCCCTTGCTGGTCAGGGTCTTCAACTGTTTCCTTCGCTCATCAAGTTCAGCAGGTGACATCCTGTAGGCTCGGCCCTTGGGAGGCACTGAACCAGGTAGGATCTCAATCTTATGTTTGGTCTGCCTATGGACAAGTCCAATAGACTCCTCCATAAGATCTGAGAAGCGGTCGACAACCTCCTGAATTTGAGAGGGACAGGGAGCAGTTTCCACATCATTCTGTTTGACATAGGCCACAAACAGACGGGTGTGGTCAGTCTGTCGCAAGAAACGCAGAAATCTGCGAGCACTCGTGCAGTAACAGTTGCTGGCCGGATGGTACTCATCAGCGAGTATACAAGGGCGATAAACCCCATGCCGGTCAGATAGCTCAACCCTAGGGATCCGCACGTCGATCCTAGGGTTGGTGGCACCAAGCCACTGCATAGAGAAGACAAGGTCAAAGGGAATATTAGAAAACACATGCCTGATTTCTCCCTGCTTGTCAAAGGTCACAGGTAGGTCGTTGACAGCAGTAGTGATCCTGACCGTGGAAGAGTCGCCAATGCGAACCTCTATAGGTTGTCGCAATTTCACTAACCTCTTATCCAAGTGCAGCTTGCTGACTGCCTTGGGAGATATGAAGTTGCGAGTAGCTCCACGGACTAAGAGCCCTTTGATCTTGGCTCCCAGGATAGAGGGTCGAAGCAGGATGAGTTCTGACTTGTGTTTTTTCTTCGCCTGCAAGGACAGGAAAAAATCAGCAAGGCACAAAGCATCATCCTCCTCCCACGTCTCATCCAGCTCAGAGTCTTCAAAAGTGAAAGACCCTGAAGATGCAACTCCAAAGACAGAAGAATCGGCGAGAGAATGTGAAGACTCACCTTCATCAGAAAGTGAATCAGCACTGGTGAAGGAGTTGTTGCTTCCACCTCTCTTTGCTCTAGGTTTTTGAACTAGAGTTGCCTGTAGACCTGCGAGGCATGCTGGGACAGTCCTTTAAGAAATGGTCCCCCTCGCATCTCAGGCAGACACCCTTGTCCTTTCTCTTCCTCCAGACCCCCTCCTGGATCCTGAGTGCATGTCAGGGGAAGGTGGAAGGATCAATGGGGTCAGCTGGCCAACAGACGTCATGTGGTGAAGGTACTCTCTGGGCACCAGGGGAAGAGGCACGTCCCTTACCCTTCCCCTTGCTGCTGGTTGTTGCTTTCTGGGCCGGGGCTTTACCCCTTGCCATGCCCATCAAAGCATCAGTCAGGGCAAGAACAGCAGGATCTGCAGCAGATGAGGAAGCAGTCCCAGATGAAGGGGTCCCACCCTGGGATTCTGCATCGCTATCTGAACTGGAAGTTGCAGCAGCAAACAGGGCACCCTTCCTCCTTCTTCGCCCCTTCGAGCAGGGTCCCTTCCTTCCTTCAGAAGGTGTTTTCTGGACATGGAGTTTGGATTCCAAGTCCAGGGCTTCTCTGCCAAAGGACCGCCAGTCCTTATGGCCCTGAGAGAATAAGGCAAGTTGGAATTGCTCAAGCGCTGCCCTGAGGAAATGAATGAGCAGGTCCTGCTCACTCATCTCCAACCCATCAGTCGATGTGAGACTCTCAAAGGTGGAGTACAGTTTGGACAAGGAGTTGTCAAACTCTTTCTGGCCCAGGCGCAGAATTTTATCTGCTTCTTTCCTGGCCTGCTCCTTGTCTGCAAACCGGTCCTGCAGTGCCTGCAGCACCCCCAACCTTTGCGCCCAATCAGACATTTTCATTCCCTGCTTGCTGGAAGTGGAGGTGCACCATTTCAGTGCAGTCCTCTCCAAGCGAGCCAGGATGGCAGAAACCTTTACATCCTCATCACATTTGAACCCACTCAGGTAGGTTCTTTGTGCAATAACCCAATCTGCCACATCCACCTTTGGGTCCTCACCAGAGAACATGGGTGGAGGTGTCAGCTTGGGCCGCTAAAAATCAAATGGAGCAGAGGGCTGTGAAGGTGTTGTTGACTGAGGTGTAGAGGGAGGAGATGTGGGTCTGGAGTGGGGGTTGCTGAGAGCCTGCTTGAAAGGGCCCAAGAGAGGGAGGAATTGTCTGGGAAGGTGGGATCTGCAGATGAACAAAGAGACGGTCCAGTTTGGAGGAAATATCCTTCAGCTGCTGAGTGTGCTCAGCCATGCTGTCCTCCAGACTGGTGATTCTAGCGTCCCAGTTAGTAAAATAGGACTGATGAATTTCATCCTGCAAAAGGACGAATTCAGCTATGTCCTTATTGTACTGACTGGATCTGCCACTCGTCCTGAACTTCTCCACATCAGTTGTTAGTTCCCTTCTCCTTGTTTCCTTCTTGGCAGATTCTTCCTTCCTCTTCAGCTCAGCCTTTAGAGACTCAACAGCCTAGGCTTGCAGGCGGAGTTTCTCCTCATGGGCCCGCAGTTCAGCCTCTAAGGGGTCAAGTAGAATCTGAGGCTTCACTTCAGAAGCCTCTCCCTTCTCAGCATCTGCCATCTTGTCTTATCCCCACAATTTAGATAAATAAAATAAAACAAATAATCAAAGACAAACAAGAGGTAGCAGTAATTGAGGTTTCCCCCCAGTACTCACTCAATTGCTGACACCTGACTGAAGAGAGAAGTTGGTTAGTCTGAGCAAGTGAGTGCTCAGTCGCTGCAGACCACTTGAGGGTCAGGGTCAGTTAACAGCAAACTCAGCAAAAACCAATTTCACGATTTTCCAATCTCTGCCCGGACACAACAATTGCATGTGATAATTGCAAATCCTGCGTCAGTAACTTGCAGGATGTAGTCCTGGACTGATTAGTGTTGATTAGTAGTTAGACAGAGTGACTTATTAGGGATGGACAGGTGTCCACTGATAACCAAGATGCAGCGATTTATAGGTAACCCTATTTTTAGACCTACCCTGTAGACTTCACCATTGTATGACCCTATATGCCATACCCTGGGTATGGCGAATTACAATATTCACTGTAACTGACTCAGAACATCAAATCCGGATGTGCAATTTCAGACAGACACTGTATACTGAATTGCGATTTACCAGGGACTGACAGGATTGAATTCTGACGGCTAGAATCAAAGTTATGACTGACCCTAGTCTAGCCAAGCTTCAGCTATGGCAGTGTAGAATTCAAATTTCCATTATCACTGACAACAGGACCCTGAACAGACCAATTCACTACACAGTATGAATCGCAATACTGTAAAGCAGTCACAGATGAAATTTGAGTCAGAAAGGAGGTCAAATAGGGTTAGTAGAAGTCAGAGATGATAGGTAGGGGAAATTGGATATGGCTGTCCCCCAGTCTGAATTTCAAATTTCAACTGTCAACTGACTGACAGACCCTATTTCGCTAATCTAAAAATAGCTCCCGAATTGCCACACAGAGTAGAGTAAGGAACACACTTACTTCAGGATCAACTCTGAAGAAGATGAGTGAAACTTGGGCTATGGCTGTCTGGTCAACCCCATCGTGCCAGTTTCATCTCCTATTGATTCCCAATGTTCCCACGCATCATATCTCTTGAAACTTGGTGATCCAGCAGTTCATCCTGAGGTGCTTCACCCCCAACTGACAGATTCACTGAATTTGAACTCCCAGGTGCAGATAACTGACAACTCAGTGCAGCGCCACATCACCCTGTACTGCGCTGTTTGGAAATTGGGGATCCTGACCCAATTCCGCGATCGCAACCTCGTGGGATCACCTCCTTGTCAATCACCAGTCTCCAGATGAATCGCCAAGCTAGAAATAGCCTCTCAAAGCCTCTCAAGCCTCTGAGCACCAATCGCCAACCACTCCTGCTTAACCCTAACCAGGAGGGAGTCACCCTCTATCCAATTGCTCTTGCCAGACACTCACCACCACCAACCTCACTGACAACAACCCTGAAGATTATGAATCGCCATGAAACTCAACTCCATTATCTCGCCAGATGATGATGGTTGCTTCAACTCATCAATCGCTCCAGTGATCCAATCGCTCTGATACCCACTGTTATGATTTTGGTTGTTTGTTGTCTGAAGACCAACACTCACTCACATAGACTCCCAAGTATGTCCATACATACACAAAAGGAAGGAGAGAGGATAGGAGTATCACACCGCACTGGGAGAGATAAACACAGTGGAAGACTTGATCATGCGATATGACAGGGTACACTGAAAGTGCAATTCAATCCACTCAATCCTCACAACCAGTCATAAAGAAAAGTCGAGTAGATCACATCCAGGAAACGATGAAACGATGATAGTCCAAACCCAGTATCACACTGTTTATTAAACTCAGAGTCTCGAATTGTCGGAATAACTTCAGAACTATGATGCGCTGCTCAGAAGTGAGCAGCGCTTCACTCCCCAACCTTGATGAACCGCTATCACTACCCCTGAGTCCCTGAAACATCAACTGTCACCCAGATACAGCCTCCAAAGGGAAGCACCACCATGAAATAAGCGCCACTCAGAGGATGAAGAAGAAGACCAGCGCCACAGTATCTGATGATGACGAAGTGTCGGAAGACTTCCCGGGTGGAAGTCTGCAGCAGCGCCACGAAATCCTGACAAGATGACCTCTGAGGAGGAAGCTGCAGCTATGGCTGCAGCGCCACAACCCTGTGACCCCACTCCGGAGGAGGGTCCAGCAGGGCACCAACTTCTCTCACCTCCAGCAGACCTCAATAGCCCAGACCTCTGTTCAGCCCCGCGTGCTGACAGAGTACAACGCAGGTCCCAGCTATGGCCGGCGCTCCGAAGGTCTGGCTATGTATGTCTCCCACAACGCTGAGCCGTCACCACTTCCGGTTCACGCGTAGCGCAGCAGCGATGTACTTGGTACCGACTGCCAAAAGCCCTGAACCGAGGTGCCCATCCTATCTATAACCTACACTAGCCTAGACACGACCTAGATCGGACTGACTGGACCGACCGGTACCATCTCAGTTTCGGCCTCTTGGCGTCTACCTTACCCGGCTATAGGCTATAGGACCGTCTATCAGCATAGGCCTTTAGGGCCTCTCTGTCCTAGGGGTAGCCCGGGCCTGCTATTCGCAGTTAGGGTAGCAGTAGGAAATTCAGTTAGTGCTGGGCCTGTATTTTCCCAAATTTGCAGATATGTCCCTCACGAATTTCCCCTACAGGTAGGTCTCTCGGTTAGCCCTCAGCCAAACAAAATTACGAATCTACCATACCTATGGTACAGCCTCAACAGAGAGAGGCTACAGGCGACCAGAAAACAGCAAGTCATTGCAGGTAGCTATAATGAGCTCGCAGCGGGCCTCACACCTCATCTCACCAAATACGTGAAATGAGAATGAATCTTCAGCTAGAATTTGAAAGGATGCACTGTCATTTTGTAGGATGTTACTTGTTGTGAGTAGTGGAGCGAGACACAGCGTGGCAGTGCATCTTTCCATGTTCTAGCTGAACATTTGTTCTCATTTTGCGCTTTTGGTGAGTGGAGCGATGTGAGCTCATTATAGCTGCAGACGTAGCACTGCTGCAGCTGTAATGAGCTCACAGCAGACCTCGCTACTCCACTCACCAAAAGCGCAAAATGAGAATGAATCTTCAGCTAGAACACGGAAAGATGCACTGCCAGTTTGTAGGAGGTTTTACTTGTCATAAGTAGGGGAGCTAGACCCAGCGAGGACGTGTACTTCTCTTTCATTCGTTTTTTTTTGTTCTTCTTCTTTTCAGTGAGATGCGTCGCCGTTTACCTTTCCATTTCTGCTCACAGTCTCCCTGTCGAATACGAGAGATTGCTATAATGAGCACCCGAATGGTAGAGGACCAATGGACGGCATTTCGGCCAAATGGGCACACCTGCGGACATCATGTTACTATGGTTACCGTAATGGTCCCCTAAAGTATTTCATACACCCCAGCACGCCTGCCTCCGCCCCTGGGATGGCACTGCGCGCCAAGAATGTGTTTTCTTGAGAATTTCTCGATGTTGGGGGCAGTGTTGGTTTAAGCCTCTTGAAGTATCATGGTTTCGACGGTCTCAACCCTGATAGGCACAGTCATCGAGTCGTGAATTTCAGCTCTAATGATTCTGGCTGAGAATTCAATTCTTTCCTTGGGTGTGTCCTAACCGCCCACAGCAGGACCTGAGCAGCCATTTCCACCTGCAGTGTCCTTGCCACGGGTTACAGGGCAGCACAACTCACCCGAGCCATCCTCCTCAGGCCACTGAAAGTGATGGCCATGGGATTAGAAGCAGGCACCTACATGATGCCGCTCAGGCATGAAACCTACTGAGCTCCATGGAGAACGCTTTCTGAGCGCAAGTTTGGAAAGCATTTGCCTTGTTTTATCCGCTCTGCACGGTCTGCAGTACCCTCACAGCATTACTGCAAATATGGCCCTCTTTGTTGTTTGTGTGTAGGCTTGTGTTTTCATGTTCGGACATTCACCAAGTCATTAGGAGGTTCACCTCTGACATTCTGCCAAGGATGCATTTAACTGATGAATAAGGAGTCGCCATGTCGCCCAGAGTTAGGGCCTCACTGCACTACTCACCCCAGCACACCCACCGTGGGTGAGTACTCACCCCGCCCAGAAATCACCCCAAGGTGTCACTGCTGCACAGACTCACCCAGAGATCGTCACCTTTTGGGTGGGTGAGGTGCAGCAGGCCACTCATCCATCGGGTTTATTTTCCACTGGGGGCCTTCTTTTGGACATGGAAAATGCGGGGAAAGGGACCTGAAAATAATAAAATAGAGTGCTGCTACCCAGAAAGGGTCCTTCTTTTGGACTTGGAAAATGCGAGAGAAGGGACCTGAAAATAATAAACTAGAGTGCTGCTGCCCAGAAATGGGAGTGAGAAAGCGGCCTAGCTCAGTTGATTAGGCATGCAAGTGTGGCATTCAGGAGGTCGTGGGGTCAATCCCCACTGACACACCTGGCACGCTTAGTGCCAACCAACTGAGATAGTTGGCTTGCTCCCCCCAGGCAGTATTAGTAGGGTCTTTGGGCATCACGTGTGTGTCGCGGTCGGGACGTGGGGGGGGGGTGTTGTGTGTGGTGTGTGAGTACTGGCCATAGACACTGCTGTTACTCGATGGGCTGGGTGAAATAGATGTGAGGCACAGCTACTGGCAAGATGCTTGGTCTTTGCGTTAACGGCACCCGCCGCCACCCCCCCGGCAGCCTCACCCTGCTCCCTGACCACTGCAGATTAGGGTGGGAGGCAACATGCATCCCCTTGATTGTGAGAGATAGCTATGCTTGCAGGGGTCCCCTGTATAGACTTAGGGGTAGTGGTAGGTAGGTAGTGTGAGTTGAAACTGAGAGAAGACTATACCTTAGCTTTAAAAAGAAATAATGGTCCAGGACTCCAGGAGTGGTGCTACCCAGTTGCGGAACACAAGTGTCCGGATAGCAGATGTCCTCAGAACACCTTATGTTTTACTCGTTTTTAACTATTTTCCCTTTCCTTTTCGCTCACAAGGCCCCTCCCTCAAGTGGGTCTACAATATGAAAGAGCTCTTAGGGGAAAGCAATGACAAGCATGAAGGGTTCTCAAGAGGAGTTTCGAACCTAAGGGGGTCGGAATGCGAAGGCTTGAGGCCTCGGCAAGCCCTGGAAGGCCGCCTGTGGGAATGCCCAGGCCGCCCTAAGTGAAGGTGGGCCTGGGAAAGACAAGCCTGACCCTGAGTGGTTTGTCCTCCCTTCTTTCCCTGCTTGTCATACGGTGTTGTAAAACTCATTTCTCACGGAATACTGCTGACTGTTACACTACGTCTTTCCTTTTTCTTTTAATTTTTGCAATGGCAAGGAAATGCAAAAACTCATAGAACGATACAGACAAGATTAGCATCGCCCCTGCACAAGGATGACGCGCATAAAAACTTGTTGAAGACTCGCCAACACCAGGTAAGCACCGCGAGTTCCCACGGCCTGCCTCCTCTTTCCTGACCCCCTCCACACCTGGCCACCCATCTCCCTGCTTAGCGCAGGCCAGCTATGGCAGGCGCTAGCACAGCAGCCACCACAGCTGCCTGCTTTCGCCCAGGCGCCATCACTGCTCCAGCACTGCCGCATGCTGCCAATGCGCGAATGTGAGTTTCACGAGCAGCCTTCCTCCTTTTGCTTTGGAGGCTGCGTCCTGGGTCCCAATAGCCAGTCTCTCCTGCCTAGTTGTCTGAGTCTGGGTCCCGGCTTCTGCAACCAACTGGAGAACGGGGCTACCAGACAGTCACAGAGGCTGGTGCCTAGCTCAGGCCCATTTTCCCTCTCGCTCACCCTCATCATTTTGACGTCTCTTTTTCTGTTCGGAAAGTGGGGTATATGTGGGCTGGCTGTCTTCCGTGGCAGTGGTATACTAGTGGAATGTGGAAAACCATTCGTTGTTGCTGAGAAGAATGAGGACAGGTGTGCCGTTCTTTTTTTTGTTATTTAGCACTTTTTATGTTGTTTTTTTCTTCTAACAAAAGATACACCCCGCCACCCCCCCCTCCCCGACCCACTCTTGCACACTTTCACCATCAATCCTCGACCAAGCCAACATGGAGCTTGTACTCCACGTCCGCGGATGATGGAGGTCCAGGAAAAAAAAAAAAAAAAAAAAAAACAGCTGAGCCGGGTACCGGTGGCTTAAGGCAGGTTCAGAGCAACCTGATACATCTCTTCATACATTTGGGGAGGGTCCTTAGGTTATACCCAAAGCTAACAGTAACATCTTTTGTATTCACCATCTTCATCACCTGTCTGTCGCCTCTTCTTGTCTGCGCCCATTCCTTGGAATCAAACTCTGGGCCCTCACTTGCAAAGTGGGGTTGGAAGACCCTTGAGTGGGTGGCTTACAATGTTTTTGTTTTGCGATAGTGAACTGTCGAGGGTGATTTGCCTATGCCTATGGTCTGTTTTCATCAATTCATCATAGGTACCGCTGGTCTAGGGTGCTTCTCTACGGTCACTGTCATCAGTACTGTTGGGCATATAGTAGAAGAAAAAGGTGTGATGAAAGCTTTGTATCCACCGGGTGAGCATTCATGGACGAATCGAAATACTCGTTGTGGAGATGGTTCCGCCGTTCTTCACCTTTAAACCTCCTCCTGCCGGCTCTTTTGCAGAACGGGTTATACTCGATCATGTTCTCAATAAGCATGCACATGTTTTGTTCTACGTACAATTGTCATACATGCTCATGTTTTAACTACGTACGATTGGCATAACAGTTGGCAACTACTCTTTTGCTTGCTCGTGTTTCGTTGTCTGATTCTGTTCTGCCTTCACTCTCTTCAAGTTCTCTCATTAGCTATTCTGGGACAGGCATAGAGAAGTTAGGTCTGTTGCTATTAGCCAAGTTATGGGACACCTTGACAACCACAAGCAGGAGGAGTCCGCGTGTTGGCCGTAGGATTGGTCTGTCTGTTTGTAGTAACTTTATACTGCACAAGTTTACATCCACTGTCCTCAACCCAAAGAATGAGCCACTGGCTGGCATGAAAGCTTGCGGGCGTATGTGCAGCTAATTAAATACGGTGATTGTGTTATGGAGCCAAGTACTCGTCAAGTTCAACCTCGCATACATCAATGAACATTGACATGAGAGTTCACACGTGAGAAGCCCAACTCGAGATAAAATCAACACTTGAAGATGTTGTCTCCAATATTATTATCAATATACAAGAATGTTGTCTCCAACGGCTCTGACACACACACACACACACACACACACACACACACACACACACACACACACACACACACACACACACACAAAAA
>BFEA01000033.1:4388280-4400413 GCA_003427395.1 Chara braunii
CCTGTCCCCTCTTTTTTTTTTTTTTTTTTTTTTTTTTTTTGATAGCCATTCCGTACAGAATTTTGTGATTGCTCTCTTCACATCCCCTGCCTGTTGATACAAATCCAGTTTGGGCTTTTAAACAACCAGTACTTGGCCCAGCTATGGGCCGCGGGCATGTCCCGTTAACGCGCTGCATTTGAGGGGGGTCGTTCACATGAACGGCCGTTCGCTGAGAATTACGACGTAGAAAAGAAAGAACCAAAAAAAAGAAAAAGAACTGCTTTCTAAGTTGGGCGGGGGTCGTTGTCATGTCTGTTGTTGGTGGAATGCTTCTAACTAGTATTTCAGGTAGATTCTGGATGTCTATTTTTGTGCTTTTGTTTTTTTTTCATTTTTCTTAGATTCCCCTGCCAGAGAGGCAGGGCATATCCCGTGATCTACTGAACAGGCCTACTCACACTTGCACACAGACAAATGTATCTAACTAATTTCAGGGCCAAATTCATGTTTCGTTTTTTTCCCTTTCTTTGAGATTCATTTCTTTGTTTTTTGTTTCCGTATTTTACTTTTGGACTCTGACAGAAACGCCACGGGGCTGATACACCCAAACTGCGACGTGCTCACATTAGCACTCAGGAGAATGCATCCTTTTTTTTTTTTCTTTTTTCTTTTTTTTCCCTCCATCCTGGTGGTGGTAAGAGAACCACCAAGATTGAGGCTTTGCCTGGCGGGCCGCTCCATCTATTGGTGGGGAGGATCACCTGCTGGAAACCGGGTCCAGCGTCCCATGATACATCTTAAATAGCTCAATGAAAAGAGTGACGCCCTTGTGCTGGAAACCGGGTCCAGCGTCCCATGATACATCTTAAATAGCTCAATGAAAAGAGTGACGCCCTTGTGCTGGAAACCGGGTCCAGCGTCCCATATCCAAATCATCACTTCCTTACCTATCCTTTCCTATCCTGCAGCTGGGTCAGGGATTGGAGGGGGGCACTGGGGGGCACCAGTGGAATCTCCCTCCATCCCTTAATCCCTGCCATCCCTGCCATCCACCCACTATCCATAGGGCGCCTAGGAATGAGAATGCAGAAGGAATGTATCTGGAATGTATCTGCTGGAAACCGGGTCCAGCGTCACTTTGATAGCACATTAACCCTTCTGAAGTCAGTTACCTGCAACTCCTTGCAGGTATTCCGATTACAAACCAGAGCAACAGCAACAGGAGATTATGAACTCAGCAAACATCTAACCGAAAATTTTGAACAGCACAGAGACACAGCCTTACAGCCTGCTGAGTTTGCTTACAAAGGAGAGAGAGAGAAGCAATCTGCAGGCGATTATGAACCCAGCAGCCAGCACAAAGACAGCTGAAGAAACGGCTGTGAGCCAGGTAGCAAGGAGATCCCGCATAGGGTCTGCTGAATATGAGTATAACATGGGTGATGTGTTCCTACTGGCGTCTCGGTTCATGCCACTGGTAGTGCTTCCGCCAGGGACAACGGGTGGGGGGGGAAGGGGTCTGCGAAGTCCTGGGCTGGCCGTAGTGGGACGCCCGGGTCCACTTTAATCCAGTCATGGAAAATCAGCTGGTAATCCCTTGCCATTCCCTCCCGGAGATCTTCACTCCGGTTGACTCCGGACCATTTTATCTCAGCCACCCATCCTTCCCTATCCCCCCCTAGTCAGTCTTTGCTGAAACTGGAGATAATCTTGTTTATGTCCCCCCAGGTATATGACTGATCAAGCTTCTCTTTAGCTGCTCTCCGTTGGGTTGCAATTTCATATTGAACCAATATTCGTATTTGCTCCATAGCTTCTCCGTCTTCTACCTACGCCCCCTCTATCTCTAGGATGCATCGCTTCCACCATATAGTCCATAGGACGCTCCGCCTACCCAATTTGAACATATTTTCCACAAATGTATTTCCCCGGATTGGAGGGTGATATCCCAAGAGTATGGCCCTCCAGTCTCAAGGCCACGTCACTGAGGGAGCAATGTGTCGCCAAATCCTATCCCAGCTTCTCCACAATAGCACTGACGCCGGGCATTGGAGAAAAATATGTTCTACAGTCTCCGCCCGCCTCATCCCAGGGAAGCTCTGCAGCCATTTGTGGCACCCAGGTAGTGTTTTCCCTTGCTGTTCCAAACTAGTGTGGTCTATCAACCAGTCGCTGGTTGGTAGACACCTATGCTCAATTTGCCATTGGAGGGCTGAGATTTTGGCGGGTCTGCAACTATAGTGAGCAAACCATCAAATGGGCTTAACCAGGCTACGGTCTATGTTAAGATGGCGATACCATCTGTCTTCCACGCGATCCCGCAGTCTGCATTTGGGTCTGAACATTCGGTAGGTAGATTTAGATTTTAGATTGAGTAGTGTCAGTATGTTGTCCTCTCCTTTCTTGGCCTGGTTATGTTGGTTCCATCGCCACTCTTCCGGATCTAGAGGGAGGTCCTCAATGGGGGTCATTGGGCAATACACCCTCTGGTAGCATCCCTCCTCAATAACCCTGATGCGATACACATCCTTTTGTTCTCTCCATATGAAGGGTTGTTGGTTCCCTTCTAGTCTGCCGTCCTTTTGGATGGAGAAGATTTCTATTAGCGCATGTCCTGGGCCTGTAAGGTGCACATGCCCTACCTCTTTCTCATGGTCGGGTAGCCCTACCCAATCTCCTTCCTTCATACATGGACCTTTTCTGAGGGTGGTGTACCAATGGAGGGGAAAACTCTCAATGAGGTCGTTGAATGCCTTCTCAGTAAGATGGCAGTACCGCAGCCATGTACGCATCCTTTCTATGCTCTTCCAGTTTCCCACCTCCCTGTCCCAAAGGTCCCCAACCCTCCGGACACCATGCTTGACCCAGCCTTTCCACGGGGCATCCGAGCCGTTCCGCACACGCCCTCCAGAATCAATTATTAGGCGGTTGCCGAAGAGGGGCTAGCTGAATATCTCTTCCCACCTTTCAGGTGTCGGTCGAAGTGGGGGGGGGAGTTTCCTCCAAGTACGTATCAGGTGCACCCATTGTTTGTCAGAAGGGTCCCCATTCCTATACTTCCTTGGCAACCTCCAATACCTGTCTTCCACCCAAACTCTAGGGTCGGTCTCAGGTAGGGTTTTCGAGGTCAGGTCAGAAATTTGTGTCAGGGCCAAGGGGACGCAAGGGGATGATGTAAAGAAGATTATGTGTTGAAACCAGCAAATCATGAGGGTTTGGAATTGTGTGGCCGGATCCACAATTCCAAGTCCTCCTCCACTCTTAGGCTGAATCACTGACTCTCATGCCACTCGGCTTATGACGTGAGATTTGTTGTTGTCGCCTCTCCAGAGGAAGGCCGCCAACTGTTGTTTCAGTGCCTTGATCCCCCCCGCACTTAAGGGCCATAGAATGGCTTTGTACCAGAGGGTGGCTAGGACTACATTATTTATAACAAGCACTCGTCCGAAGATGGAGGTGCGTTTATTGTTCCATTTCTCCAATTTGGACTGTGCCGGTCCGGCCAACCATTCATCATTGGATGATGGTTTCCCATTGGCAGTGACAAGTGCCCCCAGGATTCTTAGCGGATCATCATGGGGGTGCCAAGTAATCCGCGAAAATTCTGGGGGTCCTTCCCCTTGATGGTGCATCCACCATCCTATCGTCCTCTGTCCCCAATTCACAGACATATCTGATAGTAGGCAGAACTTGTTCAGCTGAATTTCCTTCATGTTAGATTCTGTCACTTCTGTCATTATGGTGAGATCGTCTGCAAAAAGGAAGCAGATAGGGATTGCTTCCTCGGGGATATTGGATATCTTGATACGAGTAAGGTCCTTGTGATGGCGAAGGTTGGCTGACAGCGCTTCCATTATCACCAAGAAGAGGTAGGGGGCAATCGGGTCTCCCTGCCTCACCGAGCGCTGGAGATCAAACGGAGGTGCAACTGACCCATTGACTTGAACGCAGGTAGTGGCATGAGTGTGGAGGATCTTAATCCAGCGCCGGAAGACCGGTCCGAAGTTCATTCTTTCCAGACATCTGTCTAAGAAGTCCCAGTCCACGTGGTCGTAGGCTTTCTCGAAATCTATGAAGATAGCCCGATATCGTCGCGCTAGCTGCACCACGTCGTTGACTAGCAAGATGTTCTCTTGTATGTTCCTATCGGACATGAATCCAGTTTGCACCGGATGTATGACGTCCTCCAAAACAGCTGCCAAATGCATCCAATTACGTTCACATCCACAGCCTTGTTGGTTTTTTTTTTTTTTTTTGGCCGGTTTTGTTTTCCAACTGGTCCCCCCAGCCTCGGCCCATCCAGCTACTGGTACTGCCGGGCTTGGCAGGCTCGACATACCGGTCGCTGGAGGCTCGGACTTGATAGTTGGGCCAAGTATTGGTGGTTCAAAGAAAGCCATCTACGTGTCACTTCTAACTGGACCCTGTAAAACACTTTCCCGCCATTTTTGCACAACGGGCATTACCGGGCGCCAAAATAACTTTGTGCCCTGCAACGGGGCAAAAATGACACAAAGTTATTTTGGGGCCTGGGACATTTTTTGCCCTGTTGCAGGGCAAATGAATACAAAGGTTTCATCGCGGGAAGTTTTTATAACTTTTCCGCAAAAAAATTAGCGCTTGAGGGTCTGGCATTTTTAAAATGCCGGATCCCCAGGATGTATGTGGACTTAGCTGGAGTCCAGGGGTCCAACGTTTTGAGAACGCCGGATCCCCTGGATGTATCTGGACTCACCAGGAGTCCAGGGGGTAAGGCGTTTTAAACCGCCAGTACCTTGGCAGGGAGAGTGCCGAGCCTATCCGCGGCTGACGTGCATGATGATATTGAAAAGGTTGTTACAGTAGTGTGAGTATGCCCTCCAATAGTGCAGTATCCCGTATTGCTCGCCTGTCCAGGCTGGTGATTCGTCGTCCTCTATCAGCAGTCCACGGAAAACGGCACTTTTCTTTTTCCTTTTCTTTTCTACAAATCTTTGTACGTGAATATCAGTGCTTTCCTGTGAGAGTCGGTTTGTAAGGCACGCGATTCGCCATAGGTCATCCACGTTGCTTTTATTTTTTGTTGCTTTGCAAATAATGCTATACTCCCGTCCACCCTTTTCCGCAAGTGTAATTTGTTCTTGTTGCCGGGAGCAGCTCACTGCTGTGCTGCCTTTTTTTTTTTTTTTTGCTTCCACCGTGCGTCGCCCGCCCCCCTCCCCCCCCTTGTCTCCTCACCCCGCCCTTCTTTAGTTTTGTTGCTTTGCAAATAATGCTATACTCCCGTCCACCCTTTTCCGCAAGAGTCGGCCTAGCCCACATGTAATTTGTTCTTGTTGCCGGGAGCAGCTCACTGCTGTGCTGCCTTTTTTTTTTTTTGCTTCCACAGTGTGTTGCCCGCCCCCCTCCCCCTCCTTGTCTCCTCACCCCGCCCTTCTTTAGTTTCTCACACACACCTATACCAAGCCTGAGACGAGCCTAGAAAACGTCCTCCGAGCATGCCGGAGGTAGCGACTTTTGGCCCGGAAAGGTACTAGCGCTTTTTCTTTTTTCTTTTTTTAATTTGGACCATTTCTCGATTTATGCGTGTCATCCTTGCACAGGGGCCATGCTAATCTTCTTTCTCTGTATCGTTCCAATTTTAACAGATGTCCCTGAAAGGGTACTACCGTCTTTCCCCGAACACACAACGCACCCTTATTTTGGCTGTATCTGGCCGGAAATATAGCTTGTATGCATTCATTTTTAGGGTGCGTTATGTTCGGGGGAAGACGGTAGCGTTTTAAGAACGCTGGACCTTCAATTTCGTCAAAATTGTGACCTGGCTCGGGCGGATTCAGGCCAGATTCGCCACGGCGGTTTCAATTTCATTCAAAAAATGAAAAATGTCCATTTTGACGAAATTGCTGTCATTATGGCTGCCTAGTGACAATAATGTCAATGTGCACCTGGTCCAGAAAGGCGGCCAAGTGCAGAACCTAGAGTGGCAAAACTTCTAATCCTCAGGGATGAATGAAATATGTTAGGCTCTGACCCCCCTTTTCAACAACCACCCCCTCTCCAAGGCAAATTTTTACGACGTCTGCAATCTTCGGGGTTCCGCGGCTTCGGCTTCAACTTCGGCCTGCTGGGGCCAAGTCCCACTTACCCGAAATCTCAATTTCCGACCATAGATTAGGAAGATCGACGGCCAAGAATGAAAGATCAGCGTAAGTGGGACTTGGCCCCTGGACCGGCGCCAGCCACAAAGGAAAAGAAAGAGCATTGTGCTGGTTTGTTTCATGCTCGACGTGCATCAGAACCTGCCAGGGAAAAAGAGGCTCGGTGGTAGTGGTGGTTTAGAAGGAAAAAAAGGGAAACAAAAAAGAAAAGAAAAAGAAATGAAAGGGATCGCAGAATGAACCAGTGCAGAATGTAGACTGCTATGGCCTTCGCCCGAATAGAACACGCAGTCATTATAAGTGTATTTGATGCATCTTTTAGTCCAGATGCGGCAATAATTACCGGCCGTTCTATTCGGGTGAAGACGGTGGTTTCATTACAAACGCCACCATCCCCATCTTCACTATACACCTAAAGAAATTTAGGGGTCATTGCATCTGGCCCAGCAAAAACCCAGCCAGGACCACGCGGCACCATAGGATGACCAGCAGAGTGCCAAAAACAACAAAAAAACTATCAAAGGCACGGCGTGCGCAGGTGATGGGGAACCAAGTGGCGGGGTAAACACTGCTGTGTAGATTCTGTGTTCTTCTCAGTAGATTCGAGGCGCTGTGTCTGCTCTTATCAGCACCCCTAGCATCCACCCTGGTGATTAAAAAAAAAAAAAAAAAAAAAAAAAGAAGAAGAAGAAGAAGAAGAAGAAGAAGATTCGAGGGTTTTTTTTTTTGTCATTAGACTCATTACTGTACTCGAACACGATCTGTTCCTTAGTGGGCCTCTTATCCACTGCTGACCTCATGCACAGCGGAAGATTGATTTTCGTTTTGCACATTTCGTGAGAATTGGTGCCAGGCCCAATGTCATGGTTTTCTTAGGGGCTCCCCACACAGGCTTTCGAAACGCGCAAAAAAAATCGACGCCGTGTCTTCGCCACACAGCCTTTCGAAACAAGTTCTTTCGAAAAAAAAATTGAAAGGTGTCAGATTGGCCGGCGTCGAACGTCATTTCGAAGAGATGAGATCCTCCCGCCTGTCACGAGCGTTTCCTTGAAAGACCTAGAGTGGTCTTGTGAAAAGGCCCACTCGAAACAGTCGATTGACAAAAAAAAAAAAAAAAAAAAAAAAAGGGTTGATTCCAAGGGCCTGGCTTCCAGCCTTCCACTACTCAACGTGGCACGGAAGACAAAAATTATGGCGGTGTATAAGCCATGTTCTAGGCAACGATTCACACTCTCGTCTTACACGCGTCGTGAGCAGTGGAGCCAGGCCCTAATGTGCATATAGAAAGGCCTCGGTGTTTCGAAAGTCTGTGTGGGGAGGGGGTGGGGTTCCTTTCGACGAGCAGTCTTTCAAAAAATGTCTGACACCTTTCGGAAAACACCTTCATCCGAAAGGCTGTGTGGCGATCCCCTTAGAGCCTTGCTCCACTACTCGAGACATAGGGCGTCGTTAGACACTCCTTACGAGTTCCTTGAGCCACAAGGAATTTTCCTTGTGGATTGTAAGGGAATTTGGCGGTGTCGTTCCACTCATCCTTGGGGAGGTCCCCCAAGGACATTTCCTTGTGGCCTGCCCGCGGCCATTTTCATATGAAGATATGCAGCCGTGGGCGGGGGTGTCCGTGGTCCAGCGTCCGCTGTCCGTGTGGAGACGGCGTGGTCTACCGACGTCCGGCGGAAAAGGGCATGAGGCAGGCCATGAAAAATAAAATAAACAAGGGGGACCGCTACGTTTGAAATTCAAAATTTGAAGTACAGCTGTGGTGACGACGACGACGTTCAGCTTGCAGCGCGCCGACGGTGCAGGGCTGAATTGGCCTTAGCGGCGGCGTCCAGTCCGCCCACCTCTCGGTCAGTGTACGTGCGCGCACCAGGTGCGTCCATCACTGTCGAGCTTCTCCTCCACATCGTCCGCGTCGTCACACGCTGTTCCGCCAGGGGGACGACATCCACGGAAAGGCGGCAGCTTCTCGGACTTCTCCTCGGGGGGTGAGCGGGTTACGTCTCTGGGGTACGAGGATTGAGACGGCACCAGAGAGACGTCATCCCTGTGGAGGTGGTGGCGATGGAGGGCGGCGGAGAGGGCGGCGGAGAGGGCGGACGTGCGCTGTTGACACCGCTTGAGCAGGCAGCCGTGGCGGCGGCCGTGTCAACCGTTATTCTTCGTTGTCAGCAGGAGAGGCCCGAGAGGGCGCTGGGAATAATGAATGAGCAGTTGTGTGCGCGTAGAAGAAGGACGCTGATGCAAGCTGCGGATGACAGCCCCGACTGCATGGCAACTTCGGAGGCTGTCATTGAGTTGTGCTACACGTTGGGTTGCGGCGTCATTCCACGAGCAACACCGAGGTGGTGGATCAAATGCAGGGCGGGGGGGACATGGGAAGACCTTCGACAATGCGACGATGCCACGGATGACTACTTCAACGAGAAGCAGCACAGCGCCGAGGAGTAGCAGAGGGATCACCAGAAGCAGCACAGCGATGAGCAGCAGCAGAGGGAGCCTGCGGTACAGGTCAGCCATGAACGGCACGGTGGAGAGGGCAGCAATGAACACACGACGGTGGAGAAGGCGAGAGTCTTATTGGACGCGTAGCATGTGACGACATGCATGGGAATACGACGTTTGTGAAGAAACCTCTTCTGTGGATGGACTGAAGGCGCCGCCGGGGGGGGAAAAAAAATCCGACCGTTGACGCCGGCCGAAAACGACGACGACGCCCGATGGAGGCCCACCGCCAACAATAGCCGTTTGGGGTTGTTGGGAGACTAGGCATACGTTCCTCGAGCGCGCGAGACCGCATGATGCCGGTCGAAAACGACGACGCCACCCGATGGAGTCCCACCTCCAACAGTAGCCATTGGGGGACGTTGGGGTACTATGCAGACGTTGGAGGGCGGGGTTGTCCGTGCTAATGCCGCTGGACCACATCTGGACCACCCAAGAACCAAAACTCTCCATCGACGCATGTCTTCGCCACTCCGTGAGTCACGGTTTTTTTAGATCCAAGGGACCTCACGAGGTCCCTTGGAGATAAAGAAATTTTGGCTCCACAAGGATGCCACAAGGAATTTCCTTGTGGTGTTTTCACATTTCTTTTCGATTTCGTCCCCAAGGACAGGTGGAACGAGCGCGTTCTTGTGGATTTCACATCCCGGAGGAATGTCTAACGACGCCCATACAGACATACACAAAAGACAAAAAATATGGGAGTGCATCTTTCCATGTTCTAACAGACGATTCCTTCTCATTTTGCACAATCTGTAGCGCGGCCCTATGACCGCTTTTCCGACCTTGCCTGGATGTACCTGCCCACACTTGCGTCCTCAGAGAAGGAGAAAAGGTCCCAGCGTGAGTATGCCCGTGGTAGGGCTTTTTTTTTTTTCCCTTACATTTTGGGCCTCACCACACCACTGTCGAAACGAAAACGTTTGATTTTGAAACTGGGAAATTCCGCTGACACACACGCCCTGACTGACGGGTGTGCCGCGAGGCCCAACGTCCTGGTTTTCTTATGGCGTACTCGCACCACGACTTGCTTGGATGCATATGACCGCTTTTCCGACCTCGCCTGGATTTCCCTGCGCCGGCAATTGCATCCTGAGAGAAGGGGGGAGAGTGTGAGTATGCCCTTTGTAGGGCTTTTTCTTTCTTGGACAGTGTATATTTAAATAATATTTTATTATTTTTCAATGTTCTTTTTTTTTTTTTTGAATCCGGAATCAATATGTGATATCTTAATTTCTTTGTTTAGCTCTAGTCCGAGCGTACTTAGAAAGGTCGATATAAGATCACGTATCTCAATTGCGTCAGGAAGAGGGCCGGTAATGCCTATCACAAAGTCATCTGAGTATCGCACATAGCTAAGACGTCGAAAGTTCGCGTCTGCCACTTCGTGCTTGTCGTCACTTGTTTCATTAATGAGACGGAAAGAAAGAAAGAAAGAAAGAAAGAAAGCGGCAAGCCACTCACTTTGCGTCTACTTTCAATTCTAATTTGCTGGATTGATCGATGCTGAGGCTTTCTTTTACGTATGTATTGTATGGTCGGTCTTGTGAAGTTCAAACTCTTACAGTGGGTGGAACGCAAAGTAAGATAAGCGATTGATTACATAATCGAGCAAAGAAGGAAAGAAAACTTATGCTCCGTTTCAGGTCTGTGTTTCATAGCTTTTTATGAGGTTGCACTGGGAGCCAGTGCTTGTTATATTAAATTCGCACCATGGATTTTGTCAGAAATGTTTGATGCTTCTTGGGTTTTTTTTTTTTTTTTTTAACTGGCAACTTCATTAAAAAACCGGGAAACGGGCCCGGCGTCCCTCACATAGATGCTGCAGCCGTCCTGGGCTAAGAAAGGCACTCCCTGCCAACCCTATCCTCCGGAGATTCATTTTCATTTTGCGCATGTGGGGCCGCGTCGGGAGGAGCAGGTTTGCGCCGCGCATAACCACGGCGGGCGTCCTCTTGTCAGCCGAAAAGCAACAAATGGCCCAAGAGGCAGCCCACTAAACCTTCCAATGGCGACAGTGTCGTGCTAGGGAAAGGGGGGGTGGAACGAAAAAAAAAAACAAACAAACAAACAAACAAACAAACAAACAAACAAACAAACAAACAAACAAAAAACAAAAACAAAAACAAAAACAAAAACAAAAAACAAAAAAACAGTGGGTCCTACCTTGCAGTACTGGAGATAGCATCGTGTTAGGGAAAGGGAAAAAAAAAAAAAAAAAAAAAAAGGAAAACCAAGTAGTGTCTTCAATATCCCTGAAGGGCCACATCTTATTCAATGTTGACAGCGAGAGATCTATCAGTGCTCACCTGCCAATGGCAGAGCAGAGCATCAACTACATGACGAGGTAAGCCGACAGTCACAGCACAGACGCATGTGTCGCTGCATGTGTCGCTCTTCTGGAATTATCGGAGCGATACAGAGAAGAGCAGCAGCATGGCCCCTGAGCAAGGATGATGTGACACGCATGAATAGAGAAATGGTCCTTTTAAAAGGCTTTTTTTCTTCCTTTTTTTTTTTTTTTTTTTTTTCAGGGGGGGGGTGTGGGAAGAAAAGATCATCGGAACGATACAAATAGGAGAAGAATGGCATGGCCGTCTTCGAAAACCAGGACATGCAGGAACTGAATTGGCGCCGGCACACGTCATCGTACTGTGGGGACCACCACCACCACCACAATTTTTCTAACTCTGCAAATTGCAACCAAAGCAACAGCCCCTAGGTCTCCAGTTGACAGAATCTGATGCAGAGAGCCTGTCTATAACAGAGATGGCAGGTCTAGCGGAATTTGGTCACGCCGGACCCCACACACAGCCTGAGCCTCACTCATTTCAATCTGGCCCGAAAACGTAAAACGCCGGACCCCACACACAGCCTGAGCCTCACGCATCTCAACCTGGCCTTCCTCTTCGTCCTCTCCCTCGTCTTTTTATAACCTCTCAGCCGCTAACCCTGCTTTGTATATCCATCCGATGCATGCATTCTTTTTTTTTTTTTTTTTTGGGACAAATGCTCCAATCTATTCGTGGGGAGCAACACGTGCTGGGAACCGGGCCGATGCATGCATTCTGATTCCATCGGGTATTCGAACTCCTGACCTGTTTTTTCAAAGCTACGTAATACGTAAGCTTAATACTGTTCACCATTCAGCCACATGGCTTTACCAGGATTCGAACTCGTGACCTGCTTTTTCGCAGCTACGTAATTCTACTAGCACTGTTTAGTATTCATTTATTTATTTATTTATTATTATTATTTTTATTTTTTTATCGCCTGATGGGCCACGGATCAGATATTAAACTGATCAGAACAGATACTACACTTGATCTTACTTAGCCAAAAGTCCGAGAAAGGTACTCGTCACATGTGGGTTACTACTACTACACCTTCGCTGCGCTTTACAAAAAGTGTTCTCTGCTTCTAAAACCCACCAAGGATGCCTTGGCTCTCTCCTTCCAAACAACAGCTTTCCATGGAATACTTTTTTTTTTTTTTTTTTTTTTTTT